>WYDI02038396.1:0-29789 GCA_009867235.2 Psittacus erithacus | reverse complement strand
TGCTGTGGTATGGAATACCTCTTTAGTCAGTTTGGGTCAGGTGTCCTGTCTCTGCTTCCTCCCGGCTTCCCTTCCTCCCTGGCGGAGCATGAGGCTCAGAAAGTCCTTGGTCAGAGTGAACACTGAGCAGCAACTAAAAACATTGGTGTTATCAGCGCTGTTCCTAGGCTGAAAGTCAAAAACACAGCACTGCACCTGCTACTAAGAAGGAGAAAAATGACTGCTACTGCCAAACGCAGGACACTTGTGATTTCCTGTTTCATCTTTCTTTGTAATTGCCCTGATGGACAGTGACTGATCTAAGGAGAATCTTGCCCTGTGGTGCTTCCATAGTCACCAGGCCTTTTGTGAGTTCTAAAGTAGCAACTAGATATTCAAGTGGGAGAATCAGTAAAAGGTAAAACCCGTATGTTGAATAAGAACAGTTTAATAATTGAAATAAAGTAAAATTCTGTAATAATAATGATGCAAAGGCAAAGAGAGGAATAAAATTCAAGAAAGAAGTGATACACAATGCAGTTGCTCACTGCCTGCTGATGGATTCCCACCCAGTCCTCAACCAGCTATTGGTGGCTTATCACCCAAGCCCCCCCAGTTTATATACTGGGCATGACGTGCTCTGGTATGGAATACCCCTCTGGCTAGTTTGGATCAGGTATTCTGTCTTTGCTCCCTCTGGGTTTCTTGTGCCCCTCCTCACTAGCAAAGCAAGATGAGAGGCTTAAAAATCCTTGATCAGGGTTAGTGCTACTGAGGAACAACTGAAAACATCGGTGTGTTATCAGCATTGTTCTCAGAACTGCACCAGCTACTAGAAAGACACTTGTCTCTATCCCAGCCCAAACCAGGACACGCCCTTTGACACATTTATCTTTTTCTAATACTTTGGCTGCAAATCAAGAGTCAAATAGACATAAATGTTGTTATTTGTACATTTTCATTTACTAGTTGTAGTGAGAAGATACTATTTTGTACATTACTTAGGGCCCACCAAAAAGCACCTTGCTACTAGATGGTGTGCTGGTTGCATGTAACATAGTAAGATGTAGGATAAAAATCACAAAGTTCTTTTTCTCTTTTTTTAGTCTCTCTAATTCAATGTATTTTGTATTTGTTTCCTCCTTAATTTGTTATGCATGAAGCTGTAATGTATATTCTACTTGCGTACCTGTAGGCAGTGTAGCACGCACTCTTTGGGTGTGACCATGTTTTGGAGCTGGGTGCCTATAATAGTGACAAGGTTTTGAGTAATGTTGATTCAAAAGAAAAATGAAGGTAAGCTTCCAGTACTGTCATCTTATGTGTCTTAGTCACTTAGCACAATGTGCATGTTAATATTTAAATTACCAGCAAAAACAATGCTGGAAAACATTAAATGTAATTACAGGTACTCCACAAAAAATATTTTCTTCCTGCTAGAATCTACCTGTGCTCTGGCTATTTGTGCTTCTTGCTCAATGGCTCAGAATTGCTCTGAAAGCAAAAAGACCTTTGCACGTTTCCAAACTTTGTCTAAACCTCTAACGCTGCTCTGACTTGTTCCTTAAAATCTACTTAATAGCTACCTTAAAGCACCAGTTATCATTCCAGGGTGTTCATTAGGCATGCAGTATATCTTGTTGATGTGCATTGAATTCATGCTGAATGTGATTTGAGTGCTGAGGTTAAAATACTACAGTCAGTTGTTCTTGACCCAGTCAAAGCAAGATGGATGAAGTTTTATTCCAGTTTTCCTCTTTTTACAAGAGGAGCATAGTGCAAACAGTGCATCGTCTGTAGCCAGTGTGGAGGCACATGATTGTAGAGGGTAGAAGGTAGGAAAGTCTTCAGAAAAAAGTTTTCTACTGATAAGTAAATGTCAAAGTTCAATGTTCTCAACTGTCACAATCTTGTATAAATGTATGTGCTTGTAAAATAGGTTATTTCTGAGAGCTTGTTTTGATCATCCTTGTTTTACAGGATGTTACACCTATATTATTGGCTATGTATGTGTGTGTGTACACTATAAAACAATTCTCTGTGTTATACATATAAAATATCATGTGACTTTCTACTTAAAAGATAGGTTACCACATTTCTTCTTGTTTATATTTGATATATATTAGTACCATAAATGTATAATAGAAGAAGCTGCTGGGCTTTGTTCAGTACAATCAGCTCTTAATTCCAGCTTTTATTTGGCTCATAAAGGTACCCCTTGGTTGTAAAGGCAATCTATACCTTCAAAATCTGTAGGAGTGGTGACTGCCAAGTGTTCAATTACTAGTGACACTTGCAATTTAGAATTTAGCATAGATACAGCTTTTAAGAAATATAGGTGTCTGTTTGAAGGTCAGGGACTTTTGGGTATTAATTTATTAGCACCAATTGAGCCAGATGCTCAGCTAAAATAGATGATCATTCTTCTACTTACTGTCTAAGTCATCATCCAACACAGTAATACATAGATAATTTATATTAACAGAAGTCATGAATCAATATATCAGATATCACTCCTAGGCCATTTGGATTTGGCTTTTTTGGATTAAAGTGAGATGTAATGGTTAAAGACCAAAAAAATCACTAATCATGTTTTCTCAAGCCTATTTTCTTACAAAATCTGAAATTTTAGTAGGTGGGAGTTTTTTTCTGAAAACCATAAGGCTCAGACACACTGATGAGCTCAAACACATTGACATAAGATCAGGCAAAACTTCAGGAAATGTGAAAACCAGAAAAATTTTCATTGCAGGTGACCACAATAAAATCTGATCAATCTTTTATATTTTTGTTGTATCACAGCATGACCTGATTACATATTTCTTTTCTTTAGGCATTTAAAATGCAGACAGAGTTCAGTCTCTAACGCTGACATTTTTTTATCATTACAGTTTGCCGGGAAGACTCATACCAGTCGATAGTCTCATGTGCTGCTGTAGTACTTACCCCTGTAGAGCCAGCAGTGGATGCAAGGAAAAAAGAACAGAGAATAATGCCTGATGTGTCTAAACAGTGAGTTATTCAAATAACATTATCTTTTACAAGTGCATTCTAAACACAAGTCCAGCTTCTTTCTTGTGGATATGCATATACACCTCCTTTCTGTTTCATCAGTGGTTGCACAGGCATTTCCAAAAGCAGAAATTGGACTGAGGATAGGCTGCTTCTTTTGTTCCGTTGTCTACCTTTTTCCCCAAGCCTTTTGGTAATGAGGTACATAGAGGGGATTTACACTTATACTCTGATAAATTGACTTTTTAACAGGCTTAAGATTCCGTTTATTATTAACAAGCTTAAGATGATTTGTTTTATTTAAGTAGTCCTTTCATTCTTGCACAGTTTTTCTAGTCAGTAGTTGCTTTTTAGAAGGAACGTAATTCCAAAATACTCTGCCCATCTGAGATGTTTCAGTATTTTTCAGTGACTATTTTTCTCCTGTGGTATGAGATTTGATGGCATCTTTAGAAGTGTGGTAGTGGTCTTCCAAGGAAATGGTATTTAATTTAATAGGCTGTAATTTGGTGTCTTGCATTAGATGAGGATCGTGACTACAGCATGCACAGTAACATTTGTCTTGCAACACCGGGAAGGATGGTTGTTTCTTAACAGTTGAATCCTTGGAGAATGAAAAGAACTTTTTTACATTAAAAGAAAAAAAACCAGAATGATAATACTTTATCACAACACAAACTTGGGGCCTCTGCATTTTAAAGTATGGAAGGTAATAAAGACATGGCAATGGATAATATGACATCATTATTGGTTTTACCATTTATGTTTAGTTTTTGCTTCTCTGGGTATATGCAAATTTAGCTTTGAACTTGTCTATGAAGTCCTGGCTTGCATGCCTGTTACTGTAAGAAAATAAGAATGTCTCCTTAATCCTCCCCCCAAAAAACAAAAAGCAAACCCCCAAAACCAAAAAACTAAACAAAACCCCAAACCCCATGGATGGATTAGATTAGATGTGGTTTTGGTACAGATCTATAGCTTAAATCTGTATCTGACTATGGTGTCCTTTTCAATCTGGTGATAAACCCATTCAGTCTACCTGTACTTAAAATTTAACACAGTACATTGCCTATCATCTGGGTATTATTACAATGACTTAGTGTTTGAAATACTGTCAGCATCTAATTGTTTCAAAGTTTCTGTCAGATGGCTTTCTGAATACTAAAGGACTGGAAAGGCAATGGTCTGTGAAATACTGTGCTGAAATCCAGAATAATTTCTGTTGTTAGTTCAAACATCACAGCACACTTGTACTTTCTCTAGCACTAAAAGGCAAACCTGAATTGTTGTTTGATTGGATTTTTCCTTTACTATCAGCAGTTTCAGCATTTCATAATCCCTTATGAATTCAAGGTAAGGAAACTCCTGTATGTTTAGCATGTGCTTGAAAGCTGAATGATGCCATCTCCTAGAGGCTTTTTTTTCCTTCACCTTATTGGTAATAGCAAGTATATTAACCTGCTTTCTGCTGTGCTTTGTTTTTAAATTTTTTTTCTTTACATCTTTACAAGTGAGATCTTCTAAGCATATAGACTTAAATAATGCTTGTCTTACACACGCAGAGGTCTCAGAAATATGCTCTAACCTTTGCTACTCTTCCAATTTTCATACCTAAAAATAAGACTCGTGGCTCTGGAGTTTTTCGGAAATGAAACAAGCTTGTGCTTAAACAGATTAAATATATTAAGACCTCTTCACATGAATCATTGTATTTAGTATCTTTAAACCAACATTTCTGACTAGCGTAATGGAAATTTCTACCAAGATGTTTCTGCTTAAACTTTTGCATGTTGTTAGAACATCAGTTGAGTAAATATTGTAGAAACCTTCAATTGTAGGGAGGTGAAAGCATACAGTGCCACGAAAATCTCAAGCATTGTGAAACATCAGCATACCTTTCACTTATCTCATTTCACCCTGTGTTTTCTATATTTGTTTTAATGGAAGCAAAACAGATCCCAATTCTTTAGTCTAAATACTCAGTTTCATCTGTCTACAATGTAAACACCAAGCAAGAGGAAGCCCTTGACGCATCTTGAATTCCATTGACTAGAGTGCAGAGTCCATGTATGGGCTGATCTGCACAGGTGAATTATAGTTATTGGTATTTGTAATTGCCTCTTGGGGAAGTAACATCATTGCTTTGATTTTATGCTTATCTTTGTCTGCCTGAATGGTTTTGACTTACATGTCCCAAAACTGTGCGTACCAAAGAGGGCTGAGCAGTGGCCAGCCATTGAGGTATCACAATGAGAAATTGTAGCCTTCAGGGCTTTGGGCAGAGCATGTTTAATATAATTGTTTCTAAAATTACATAAGGAAGCAATGTGCAATCCAAACCAGATAAAATACAAATTAATGATAATAAGATGTTAAACAGTCACAAAAAACTAAAAATGTTTATACTGTAAACCACAGTGGAATTATATTCAAGATCTTCAGGACACAAAAAGCTGTGAAGCCTGGGTGGTGGTGAGGGAAAGCTTTGAATGTGAATTCGATAATATTTGACTAATGATGTCATTTTGTTTCAGAAAGAAACTGTTTAGTGGCTTTAAATAATGTACTGTATTTGCTTAATATAATTTTATCATAAGCAGCAAAGAATTGTGCCAGAAGTGGTAGCAGCAAAGCTTAACAGTTCTTTGAAGTGTTAGTAATTAGATGTTATTGGAATTGGAGGAATAAAAGGCCAATTTTTTCCCCTGTTTATTTTCTTGGAAGCTCAATATGTTTCATCAGGAAGCAATTCCTAGTGATATCTAGGTAACTGCTAACTCTTGTGTGCTTGTGCACTGAGCAAAATCTGTACATCAGTCATTTAGCAGGAATGCACTTGGCTGACTTGTGTGATAACCACAAAATAAGCAGAGAAGGCTCTGGCCAAGCAAACGTTAATACATCTAGCAGCCTGGGAGTGACACCCCCGTCATAAGAAGCATGAAGGAACCTATTTGGTGAAGCTATAGCACCTTCAAGAGGAAGATGAAATCTTTGCTGGGTGCTTTGGTCATTATTCTGTAGTGTCTTGAAAGCTGGTAGAGTACAAAACAGGTTTGCTGCTCTTCTATAAATACACATTTTGGAATGGAGGAATTTGTTTTATAGGAGAACAGTGCACAAGACTTGTTTTCTGCGCTCAGCAAAGCGCTGTGATTCTAAATATAATGATTCTATGAATGCCTACTTTCGGGTGGCAAGAGCAAGAGCATCCTTTTGTAGCTTTTGGCCTTCCACTCCACAACACTGTGATGCAGAGAAATACATAGTCTGAATGTCAGTGTAAGGTCAGGAACAAAAACAAGGAATGTGAGCTCTACCTCCACTTTGTCTAGGATGTTGCGTTGTTACATTTTGTAGAAATATAAGCCTTAAAAACCTGATGCTGTCTTAACAGTACAAGTTATAAAGGCCTCTTTCTGTTGCTGTAGTGATAAATCAGTCAGTTGTTCTCAAAGGTGCTCAGATGCTAAACCAATTTGAACATTTTGAACAACGCATTCTGCTTGCATAGTTCAATTTTAGTTCTTCCTATCTGAATTCAAATATAAAGTAATTAGCTGCCAGGACAGTGCAATTATGTGAGGAATCCTCCTTTTCCTTTCAAGTTTTACAAGGAAGCATGAGAAAGGAAGCAAGGGAAAGGAGTCATAGCCCAGAGAACTGGATGTTGTGCTTTGAAACAACTTAGCTTCAGGTTCTCTGGCCAAATAATCAGCTGAAAGCTCACACTACAAAAGGCATTGTGGAAAAAGAACTTTCTCAGAAACACATGTCTCTGAGCAGACAATGTTCTGCTGCTGCGTGATGTTGATATGAAAACACTGAAAACCATTCATGTGCTACTAGTGCCTGGAAGAAGTATAGTGAATTCAGGTGCATAGCTTTTAATTTATGTGATGTAAAGTTAGTCAGGTGCCTAGGTATTTGATCTGATTGTTGTCTTTGTACATGACTGCCCTGCAGTTCAGAATAGTGGTGGCAACATGTAGCCCTCTGAGCTGGCCAATTTAAAGCTGGTTTGTGCATTTCTACTGCAGCTGCCATCATGTTTCTGACTTTGATCGTTTTATTTTAAGATATTATTTGCTCCTTAATTGTTTTTGGAGAGCTACAGAGCTTGTTATGTCATGAAGCAGACCCAGTAATTTGGCAACTGTTTTCCATGTCATAAATATTTTCCTGAGCTTTAGGGGAGATTTCCAGATGGAGATCCTAGGTAAAAGATGCGACAATGGGTAATGATTTTAAACTAAAACAGGTTAATTCAGACAAGATAGAAGGGATAAATGGTTTTTTTTATGAGGGTGGTGAAACACTGGAACAGGTTGCCCTAGAATGTGGTAGGCAGCCCATCCCTGGAAACGTTCAAGGTCAGGTTGAAGAGGGCTCTGAGCAAACTGATCTAGCAGAAGATGTCCCAGCAGGATGTTTAGACTAGGTGATCTTTAAAGGTCCCTTCCAAACCAAATAATTTTATGATTCTATTCTATGAGTCTCAATACTTACAGCTCTTACAGGTGTTCAGATTTTAAAGAATTGAACCAGATTTTTGTGCTGAAAAATGCATGAATGCACCTATGTAGTGAGTCTTTTCAATATTCTGTCTGCACTGACACTTTTTAAATTGTACCTTGCAACTGTGCTTACCTGAGCAAGATTCTTATGCATGACTTCAAATACATGAGAAGGCTCATTGAAGTCACAGTGACTAGCCTGAGTGCTTACTGACGGGTAACAGGGCAGTAAGTGGGAGCATTATAGCTTTTAATGCCATTCTGTACTGCACTGACTGTTTAGTACAGATACTCAGTTTGGCATCCAGGAAGGCATTGGTACATACATGGCCTGTATTTGCTGGCTGCAGTGAGTATATCCCAAAATTTAGGATTTTTTTTTATTTTTTTATTTTTTTTAAACTGTGGCATCTTCAAGTTGTAAAAATGTTACTGATACATGTGAAGACATGGTTGTCCTTCTAGACTCTTGCAGACTTGCCCAATTCTTTCTTAAAGGAATTAAAGCCAAGCTGATTAGGTATGTTACTTTTCACTTATTTCATTTGCAGGTTTTCTTTTTATCTCTCTCCCTCTTTTTTTTCTTTTTTTCTTGTATTTTGATAAATCTCAGGGAAGAAATTAGATTTTATTTGTTTTTTTCCCTGTGGGGCAGCAGTGGCAGTGTTTTGCCTCTTTCATTTTTAATTCTTCTTAGTGGTGACATGAAGCATTGTCTCTAATATAGCCAGGTTGTCAGGCAGTCGTACGCCACTGCAAGAATTTTATCTGCTTTGACAGTCCATTCAATAAGGCATGTTTCGATAATGTGAAAAAATGAAGGCTTTTCAGACTTGTTTGGACAACCTGATAAAAGATGATTGAATTGTTTCAGTTTCCTGAATAATTGGCGTGATGCACTATGAAAGCATGTGTCACTCTCTGGGTAATAGGGAGAGTAGACAGATGCCCAGCATTGCTCTGGAATGACTTCGGTTTGAAAGCTGTGGTTCCAGCCTAGCTGAAAAGACACATCAGCTGAATTACGGTATACTTCCTGCCATAACATTGTAGTGATAGATAAGAGGTTAGTGAGGTAGAATTTATATCCATTTCTTTAAAGCAGGTACTTTGAAATTGTGTAAATATAAGCAATATGCTCATACTGTCAGTGGTCAAATGCACCATTAAAATTGCTTCTTGGACTAGTAGGAATCATATACGTTTCTGCAGGGGCCAGGTACATTTCCGTAACTGCTCAACACACATGAGTACTGGAGATCATGCTCGGGGAACCAGCCAGGCTTGAGTCTCCTGAGGGCACAGCCAGAACAGTGGGGCATGTGCACGTGGGTTCAGGTCCTGGATTTCTCCTCCACAGGCTAAGTCCTCTGCTTCGTCGCACCGTGTCTGCTCCCAGCACCCCTGAGGAGCACAGCTGTCCCTCCTTCTGGCCTGCTTGTGCTCCTTGTGGGACACTGCAGCCCTCCTCCCTTATGGTACTTTGCTAATGAGTGTGTGGCTCTTTCTTTGTGTAGATTTTAGGGATGGCTAAACCACACTGATGTGTCTTACAGGACGGGAGATTTTGGCATGCTGTCCCATTCTGTGGAGTTTAGACCTGAGTACTGCCTGTCTCTCAATGAACAGGACAAATGCAGTTATTACTGGCAGAGGGCATAACCTACCTTTTTTGTGACATGCCACCTGCAAAGCCTGGAAATAAAATTAAAAGCCTTTGGGAAGGTCATTTCCAAAATACAGTAGGATGTTTGATTTGCTTTAGACCTTAGTGAACTAATGGGTTTTCCATGTTAGATATGCTTATACTTAACTAGGGTATATAAAAGTCTTCTGAAGAAACATGGCATGAACTGAATATATCTTAGTAACAGATGTCAGTTTCCTTTGATAAAGTTGCACTTGATAAAACAAAGGTGGCTTTATGTTTGAAAAATATTTTCTGCTTAATTTTTGAATCTTTAATCTTTGTATTGGCAAGAATAGCATATAAAATATAACTGGCTATCACTGAAAAGACTTAAAAAATGGCAAAGGATTAATAAATACCCTAAACATAATCAAGGTAACAAATAACAAACTAGCTCTCAGTTTAAAAGGCACTAGTAAGCTCTTACATTTGATTAAAAGCTCATTTTTGATTATTCTGATTCCCTGTCCCTCTGCAATAAAATGGAGAAAAAACCCAAACTGTAGCCCATGGCCATAACAATTCTGTGGTTTCTTTGTACATCCTGTATTGCTTTTTTCACGTAATAGAAAAAGGAGTTATTTCATGTCTTCTCTGAAATGGGAACCATTTCAGAAAATAGGAAAAAAATAGTATTTACTATTCTTTTATTGCCTGCTATTCCCTAACCCTAACTAGTTGAAACTCCTACTTGACATTGTGTGTCTAAGCTGCTCAAATTGATAGCCTGTTTCTTCTTGTTTTGAGGTAAAACAAAACAGTAAACCAGACTGATGTTTCTGGTTTTTTTCTTGTATGTCCACTTTGAAAATGAGAATGATTTTGCACAAACATTTATAAAATAACAGTTGTGCAGAGAAAATATAATTGCACTGCAAAGTGAATATGGAAGAAACTTTCTATCTGTTTATAGAACCTGGGTGTCATCAGTTCTCATGTTCCTTCTCAGTCATGGCAAGCAGCAGTTTATAAGGAAGATTGGCAGGAAAACAATCTACATAAACATTTTAAATATCTTGAGCAATTGTCTGCAACCAAAGGATTAAGAAGTTTTGTACAGCTTCATTTTATCTTTAGTTGCAAATGTTGAATAAGCAGTCTTTTGAGAGCCACTAATTGATTGTAATTATAGCATTTAATATTTTCAGTAATTTGTAATTCAACTCCTGTTTTTTTCTATATGGTGGTGAATAAGGCAGGAGGCAGAGGAATCTGTGGCGGAAAGGTGTTATGCAGCTTTTATCTATAGCGCTTCCTTTGCAAATATGGTCATTGTTTGGAATGCTTCCTCTTCAGCTCTGTGAAAAGACTTAGTTTCTAATGAACAATCGAACATAAGTGTTTCAGTCATTGCCCTTAAAATATTACTGATGTGACTGAAGTTAACTTTGTGAAAAGATATAGGGACAGAATGTTAAGCAAGGTCCTTAATGAGATCACTTCAAGTCAAAGCATGAAGGATTAAGAAGACTGGCATTTCCAAGTTGAGATAATTGTTTTAATTCAAAAGTCTAGTGCATTTTATCATCATGTAGCTAAACTTTATTAATAAAAGAAAACTCAGGAAATAAAAATGTGTAGGAATAGTACAGCTTTGCTGAAAGTGATGTGTCTGAGCTTCAAATGGCGAAAATTCATATAGAACTTTAGGAATCAAAATAGTTGTTGCAATTTTGACCAAGGCTGATTTAAAGCATTGGACTGTACAAACTAAGGACAATGTAATTGTAGTCACCTGGAATACAAATGTCCCCTGCTTCAGCAGCAAGCAATAGACAACATAACTGCACCAATGATTACAATTTAACTAGACCTTGAAGTCATTATAAGAAAAACATTGTCACCACATCACAATTACATTTAGAAAATGGCTCTGGTTTAGCTTGAAGCAATAAGAAAAGATCACTTTGTTCCATTCACATCCCTAAACCTATATACCTTTATGATATCATAAAATCATTCTGGTTTTGGCCTTTAGAATAAGATTATCCATTTATTTATCTGACCTGAGACAATTTTTTTTATTCCTAAATTAATTCAAATCAGCAAATCCCCATAGAATCATAGAATATTTAGGGTTGAAAAGGACCTTAAGATCATCTAGTTCCAGCCCCTCTACCATGGGCAGGGATGCCTCACCCTAGACCGTGTCACCCAAGGCTCTGTCCAGCCTGGGCTTGAACGCTGCCAGAGATGGAGCATTTAGCATGCATGCATCCTTCTTTTTTTGTTCTCTGTGAATCATTATGTTCTCCAGTGGATGCTTCTGCAGTAGTGGAAGCTTTGGTCATCTGATTTCTTCATCCTTCGCATCCAGAAATTTTCGCAAAACAAATGCACCAAGATAAGTAGTTTTGCAGTATTTAATTAGAGGTCTTATTTGGAAAGGTGCTACTTATCTCCCAGATGGATATATAAAGGCAGATATTTAAGATACGTTCGATTCAAGAGCAGAATTTTATCCTTGTGTACTGTGGTGTCTAGAAGTTTTTGCTTAATTTACATTACTGAGAAGTGTGAGTCAGACCACCAGTATCAACCAAATCCCAAAGTGGCAACAAGTAAGAACTCTTCTAAGCTAATGGCCTTGAGTAATCACTGCAAAATATTCTTGGCATATACATTGTAATTAGAGCAATAAACCGTAAGACACAGTTATGACTAGATAGGACATTTGTTTGAATTTGAATTTTGTGCTGAGTGTTTTATTGTGTGTTGAAATGGGAATGATTGAATCTATATTGAGACTCCTTAAACTCTGGAGCAAGTCTAAAAGGAGATTTAGCAAAAGTAAGTAAAATCTTACCTGGTTCCTTGACAAGAACAGTTACTGTAGTCAATACAGACAGAGGTGGTTGAGAGGTTCTAGGATGCAGAGCCACTGAAATGGGGTTAGACGATTGAATATCATTATTTTGTCTGGAGATCCACATCTGAAGAATTGCTGTTTTAAATTGTAGCATTAGTCACTTACAAGGTTCGTTACTCTAATAATATTATGGTATTTTCCATTACCCTATGTGACAGCTGCCTAAGCCCTGTAAAGCCCACCCATTGTCTGCTGGGATGACTGTACAAAGCCACTCAGGCATTAGGTCTTTCTGAGCCAGGGTTACAGTTGAGCATGTGGAAAAGGACTCACTCACTTACCTGGGATTTAAAAAAAGGTAAAGTTCCCTGTGAAGCCTAAACTCATGTCCAACACAGACACTCAGAACAAGCATTATTACTCCCTCAGCTTCATGTATTAAAGAAGATCCAAAGTTTTCATTTAGCATTTATTATTTAACATTTATTCAAGGGGCAGCACAATGAAACCTCAAAACAAATGCTGTGGTCTTACTGTCTGGTCTTTTGCCTTATTTTTAAAAAGCCATTTTTGTGATAGTCTAAGTTTATATGCACTTATGTTGTATAGCAGTTGTTGAAATTTGTATTTCAGTAATCAGTTCTTGTAGCATACTGTGGCAATTGGGAAGACAGTGTTAGATCCCATTGTTAACCTTGATGCCCAGTTTTGCCTAATGACAATTTACAGTCACTTTGAGGCTTCACTGTAAGAGCATACTTCTAAAGTATAGAACAGAGAGCTTTGGGAGATAGCCTGTTTTGCTCAAATGGGGAGACAGAGGGAAGTGCCAGCTGTGCCCTTTTATTCCTTTTTCTTGTATGCTCGTATGTCCAAAATTTTAAAAGGATACAGAAGTCACAGTGCTGTAAAATTGAGGCAAAAATATTTGTTGAAGTTGACTTCTTTTACTCAAGCTTGCACAAAATTAAGTTGAAGTGCTTAATCTTAGGTAACCATGCCAGAAACAGAATTACAGTTTCTAGTATGTAAAAACATCGGCTCTTGCTAAACCGTAATTAAAGTTCTGTTATGAGCTATAGTAAGTGATTGTATTTTATCATCTCACAAGGAAATGAAGGCAGGTTTGGGTCTGTACTTTTGTGTAGCAGAAACGTCAGGCTGCGGTAGCATTCTCTAAATGCTAAAGAGGCGGGGGATGGTGGTGGTAGAGAAGGGACCAGGGGATAATTTGTTTTGTAATTTAGAAGACTTGTAGTGTTCGTATTAAAGTACAGCCTCAGTTCCTACAAATTGGATTTCAAAGCATAATTGCAGCTCAAATATAAAAATTAATCAACTATGTTATTACTTGTGAACAATTAAAGCATCGTAAAATGGAAAACAAATATGAAGGAAATACGCTTGTACATGTAATGCTAGGATTGTGAAGCACTTAATTTGGTTAGACAAATGCATTGTAGATTAAAACTAGAAAAAACAGATCAAGTATGTAGCAGAGATGCATTTGCTTCACTTTCACAGTAATGTAATAATATCTCTGAAGCATGACAAAGAACAGCGTTTCTTGGTAATTTCTTACTGTCACTGGAAGGTGGGGGAAAGAAGGGATGTCAGAGGAAAACTACATAGATTTGCATTTATGATTGCATGGAATAGCTATTGGGCTGTGTTATGCTGTTTTTGTAGCTGCTGTATGCTTCCAGTGAAAACATAATCAGGTGTTCTTCTTAATCTGATCAGTGAAAAACCATACTGATGTGATGGTGCTGTTACTGGTTTTCTAAGCCATATATTTTGCAGAACATTAATAAAAAATGTGGCTGTTTCAGAGTTAACATTGTTAGAAAATCTCCTACTCTGAGTCCTGTTATCATTGACTTAAATAGGAATACCACTGAAGGAAACTACGTGCAATCAGCCTACTGCTTAAAAATATAGAAAGTGGTTCAAGTGCTTCAAGTTGAGCTATTACCTGCATCCTACAGAGGATGAGTTATGTGAAAAAATATATGTACCTGCATGCTATTTTTTGCCTGCCATCAGTGGGATTTCACTCGTTATTTGCAAAACTAAATGGGGAGAGATGCTCCGCAAGTACCTATAATTTAAATCTTAGTATTTCTAAGATCAAGTTTTGCTCTGTTTTACAGAGCAAAAAAGAGATATTATTGCTCTTTTCTTCTCTTCCCACTCCTGCCTTTTTCCAGTCAATACAGTGGCTGTACCACCCACCATATGGGAGACATAAGACACCTACAGCGCATGAAAAAATACAAGCTGGGAAATGGGGGGGTAGGAAGCAGAGGGGAAAAAAGTTAAAGGACACTGCAACAACACATTAAGAAACATGCAGCTTCAGTGCACCTGGATTGAGACATAAATTTGCAATTATATTGCAATAAAGTTAAACTGTAAAGACAAAATACTGTACCAAGCAACAGTGTTTTAAAATAGCTGAATGCTGCAAAAATTATCTATACACTTGCAAAGTAAGTACAAATAAGATTTCTTTGCCCTGTGCTCCAGGAGCAGGGTTGAACTCTGTTATACTAAGCTGATTGACTGGCCAAGCTGCTTTTTATCAGTAGTAGCCACAGCATAAAAAGTTCACTGATGTTTGTGAGGAAAAAATATTTTTGTTTTTCTTTTCCCATGCCATACTCCAAATATTTCATGTGTTTCCTGCACCAGGTTGATTTAGTGTGTGGTGGATATGGTAGGATTTTACTCCCAATTGTTTTGACTGCAAATTGTTTTGCATTTGGTATTTTAATCCTCTCTTCCTCAATACACAATGGGCTAGTATATAGCTTTTGTTGCACATGAAAAATATTTGCTGCTGCTACATTGATTAAATATGTAATAGCATGTACTGCAAATATATCCATCTATTTAGATTTAGAGCTTCCATTAGAACAGCCCACAGCGGCAGCTTGTGTACAGCTTTAATAAATGTTTCCAAAAAAGAGAAACAGAGAAAGAAAAAGAGGCCAGTGTGTGCATTCTAATTGTGTCTTTTTCAGAAGCATGTACATATACACCAAAGTATGACATAGATTACAAGTTGGAGATCTGTCCCTTTTTTGCTCTTACATCAGCTGTTTCATACGTTCAGCAAATATCCCAGGTCCCTGGAGTATTCCTGTGATGAGCAAGACAAGAAGTAGTGGGAAAATATGGATAAGAGCTATTGGGGAAAAATCTAGGGAAGCAGAAGCAGGAAGAAAAGAGGAGTAGGTCTGAGGTAAACTTTCCCATGTTTTAATCAGTCATGCTTATAACCTATACTCTTGGTAAAACTCTTCTTTATCTGTTGTTTGTTTATATAGAAAACCTATAGGGTATTCACCCAAAAGCAAGCTAATGTTTTTCTAACTCATACTGACTTACTCCTCTATCCCCAGCCATTTATACAAAATTTTTAATATTGATTTTTCAGGAGTATTTCAGTCCCACTCCCAATTATCTTTTTATTACACCCTTTTGTATGAAATACATCTTTCTATAGAATTTTAGTGCCCAGGTTTCTATTTTAGAAGATACTGAGTTGAGAAGGATGTATCTCTCCTGGCAGTAGCAGGTGCAGAGGTGATAGAGACCTCAAATCACAGCCACAGAGTTTGAAGGCAGAACAAAAGGAAAATAAGTCCTTTTTGGCAGATGAGCCAAGTGGTAAGGCAATGGCAAGTTTTTTGAATAGTGCTATAATGGATGAGCTAGAAAATAGTATTTATGGGTCCGTGAGAAAGCACAAGTGTTCAGAAGTAAAATTATTATTTTACTTTCTAAATCCTATGCTGGTGCTGTGGGAGCAAATGTACATTAAAAGAGCATATAAAATATATTTTACTTTAATATCAGATGGACTTGGAGTAATTCAAGTAGTTGTGTAATAATGAAAATTCTGTAATTGTTTTCAAATTCTCTACCCTTCAACTGTGCTGCAGTTTAAAGTTATACCTTGCCATTGACATTCAGAGAATACAGTACTGATGCAAAACGGGTTATGTAAAGCTTAAGTAGGCATATCATCATTCTTCATTTATTCTTCCAGAAATCACTTCTGTTTTTCAAAGATGTCATCTAAAACCAGGAATACATTTTGAAAGCTTGGAATTCAGTCTAAGTATGTTGCAGGAATTAATCACAAAGGAGAGCCATAGTTTGTAAAGAAGTCATATACCCATTCCGGTATGGAGTTTTGACATAAGCTCTAGCAAACCTTGTTCATCCTCCTATTTAAAGTCAAAATGACTAAAAATCACCTGTTCAAAATAACTTTTAATGCTTCCAGCTTTGTCCTATCTACAGAGTTGCTGCTGAGTTTTTTTTTAATGTGATACTACATAATAAAATACACTAAACACTTTAAATTCCCAATTCTTGAAATATTTTGAATTTATAATGATTGCCTGATAAACTTCAGGGAATACATAATTTAGATAGCAATAGAACATGCTGACTACAACTCAATAATAGATTATACTTGAAAAGGCAACAATTAAATACATAGAATAGGTTTGGTTACTATGGGAACAGTTAAAGAAAGATTTTTTCAGCATTATGAACAGTGTGTATATGAGGGAAATTATGTTCTTCTGAGTCAAAGAAGCTGTGAAAGCTTTCCAAGGAAAAGACTAGATAATATGAAATGTTTGAAGCAAAAGCTTTTAAGTATCTCTCTACAATATGTCAGTGTTTTTGTGTTCCCTCTTCCTGCTTTCCCCCCATTTTTCTGCCACTAATTTTTGGAGTTAGAGATTTTGAGTTGTGTGGCACAATGTGCTTTGCAAATAGGATTAGTGTTTTAAAGAACAATGTGGATGAGTTATTTTATTTTTGGGGCATTTACAACAGATATAATCCTGTCTCATAAATCTCACTTAGATCATGGCATCTGTACTATAGCTTCACACTTTTGCATAGTTTTTTCTTTATCCTGGAAATAATAAATGCACAAGCTAGAGGAGGAAGAAGTTGAGACAATTGTCAGTTCTGTATTTCCCTAAAGCTTAAGCCCTTTCAAGTAGGATTGCACAGTCACGATATGCATGTTATACTTAATAATATTGCTAAATATTTGTATCTCAGCTTTTATATTTGTAAAGAGAATGAATGTTAGACAAGAGGAATACTTAATACCATCAAGTTTACAGTAGAGCAAATATTAAATAAAATCATTTAAAGTATCTTCTTACTTAATCTAAACCAAGAGGATTTATATATCTATTGAGGAAACTTTAAAAGCTTAATCATCAGGAATGCTCAGTCCTGTACTGAAACTGTCACAGTCTTCAAGAGCTGGAAACACGTGAAATTTGGCTCCTTGGAGTAAAGGAAACTCTAGCTGAAGCCAACAAGCACACTTGCTTTCATGGTATGACAATGAATTTAAAAAGGAGAATGTTCTTTCATTGCTTTCGAAAGAAACTGTCCCAAAAATGTATTATCACCTATTATTTAAATATCTATTAAACAGTACCTTGTTATTTCCATATACCTCTTTCAAACTCCAGAAATGGGAATGTGTTGATGTTGAACTACAACCCAGCAGTCGTGTAAACTCTGCTGAATGCCATCTAATTTTCTGTGCTTATTATATAGCGAGATACAACCTTTCAATGCAAAGTATCATACAGCCTGTTATTTTTAGTACTGAAGTTAAGAGTATGGCACATTGATAAATACATGTTAGGGGGCACTAAGGCTATATACTATGAAGTTTCTTTTGTTTTGGATGTAATATTTACTATGAGATGGATATAAAGCATTTTTCACAGTTGTATATGAGAAAAAAGAAAGACTGTATTGTTGTGGAAAATGATTCTGTCATTATTGAGAGACCCAGTATTGACATATGCGTGTGCAATCATAAGTGAAGGGGACATCTCTAGATTCATAGTAATTTTCGCTTATTTGGGACCTTTACTGTGCCTGTGTATACAGTTCCAGTTCTCTTACATGTCACCTTTAAAAAAGTGAGGAAGTGGAGGACCCACAGTGTTACAAACAGAAATTTTATGAACAGTATCTTGCAGCCACAGTGTTATAGATAGAAATTTTCTGGTTTTTTGTTTTGTTTTTTTTTATTTTATTTTATTTTATTTTATTTTAGGCAAAGAAAACATTTTTTAGAACTGATTTTTCACTTTCACTCACATTCATATGTTTAGATCATTTAATGACCTTACATTTCTCAGTCCAACTCCAAATTCCTGTCAACAATGAACAAATAGAAAGCCACTAGGGTGAGCTAATGCTGGGTACAGTTGAGCTTAGTGGCCTTCTCAACTTTTCAAAAACTTACTGACCTTGGCATCCTCCTCCATGAGGAAGGAGGATTTAGTGGCTGTGAAGCTAGTAACTTGTGCTATGGATGGTTTTGTGCTGATATCTGTTAGAAGTCCTCTGCAAAATTCCAACTGAGCACCACTGCAGAGGCCATACACTCCACACCTTTAGCTGCCATGATTATTATGTGCTGCTTCATTACCAGGCTGAGCCCGTTCAAAGCCGTTATTGAAAACCTGCTGAAATTGCCTCTAACGGGAATTGAGACAAACCTGTTGTGCTGCCTGCAGACAAATTACTAACAGAACTGAAATGAGCTCAGGGCTCAGCATTATCTGTTTGAAATACTTTCTTGTCTGAGCCCTGTTTCCCATCATCTGGCCTGGAAGTATTCTGACAGGGAGCCGAGTGGTGAGTACGGGTGCTGCAGCCCAGCTGTGCAGCAGCCTATGCATGGCTTTGAGGAATGGGCACTGAGGTACTTTCTCTGGCAGCAGAACAGCTTTTGTAGCGCTGGCAGAAAGCAAGGGCTGTTTTTCTTTGCTTCTTAACAGCTGTTTCAAAGATGACCACAGAACATGTCAAAAAAAGTAATAAAAGACAGACAGGCAGTCTGGCTTTAGACAGGCAAAGATAATGAGTACTGTTTTGTAGATTGCTTTCCTCAGAGAGAAAGCTAACTCAAGCTTAGCCGTGGCTAAGGCTTCATAAATGGAGGCACAGGTACTCCAGTGATTTTAGGTAGTCAGTATATCATAAAATGATTAGTTTATTTTCAATGAAGTAAAAGCGGCCTTGCATCCGTTATTCTTATAGGTGGCATTGGCCTGATTTATGACATTAACCTGTTTTCTTAAACAACCTTTACAAAGTAAGTAAAGGGCAAAACACATCTTTTAGAAAGCTTACTTCTGTGCACTGTTTTTGCTAGCAGTGTTTATACAGGAAGCATAGTTCTGTGAAAAGTCTTGCAGAGTTGTTTGATTGGACCAGCTAATTATAATTTTTTTTTAACCTTGTCTTAAAAGTTGGGGTTTTTCATACACGTGCTTTTGTGATACAGTTACTTTTCTATGCTGCAGATAGCTTAAAGTCAGCCTGTCTTAGGTGAAGGAAGCAATTTTCCTTGTTTCTGAACTAATTTTCCTTTGACCCTGAATACTGCCTAAAATATTTTCCAAATATATCCTTCTTATTGTATATAATGAAGAAAAGTCAGTAGTAAATATTCAAAACTAAGAGCAGAGATTATAAAGGAGTTTACTTAATAACACATCAAACTTTTCTGTGATCATCTTCAAACCAGTAGCTACTTGAGGCTGGCAAAATTTAATATCTGTTAGGGAGTAGGTATAAGCTATGTATCTTTGGGGGTCTTTAATTGACCATATGTGAGGTTCATAAGGGTCAGTTTTGTTGCCTACATTTTCTTTACACCAGGATAAAACCAGAATTATGACACAGGATTAGGGAACTTTTGATAATGCAGAAAGAATTCTGTCTACTCATTTGCTGCTTTTTCATTGGAGAGAATGGGGAGAAGTACTTCACCCAAAATGAAATGCCTGTGCCATTCACATTGGACTCCTGTGTACCTTGCCAATAAATCAGGCTGTCCAAGGCAGTTCCATTGCTTATCCTCAGAGGTGTCTTGTCTTATAGCAGTGCAGCTGCAGAGATATTTCTTGAAGAATTAATATGTGCAACTATGCCTTTAAGTGTCAGTGGTTCAATACAGTGCCATGACAAGAAACCTAAAGTAGCTTCCTTGGACTCTGGAAGCAATTAACTTAGTACTTTTGTGTTAATTTGTTAGTTTTACTGAAAAATTGAGTATTTTAGCTTGAATGGAATGCTACCTAAATTGATTTCAGTGTGTTCGCATATCACTGTTGGTATAAGTTAATAGTTACATACTGACAACTAGATACCTGGAATAAATAGCATACTAATTATCATTAAGAAATCTTTTTTGCTTGATACAGTTGATCAGTGCTTGAGGTGCTTTATCAAGTATGATCTAGATTATTTTTTTTTGTCTTCTATTTTGTAGCCCTATTTTTATAGATTCTTCATTGATATTGGAAGGAAAGAACTTGATGTTTTAAATCTATTATACTGATTTACATTATCATGTAAATGTTCTTCATTGTTGATGGTGAATGGAAGAGCACATGCTAATTTGTTCAGTCATGATTTCATTACGAGAGGGGTTAGCTGTAGATCGTTTTGATAGAGCTGCTATGTTTTGTGAGCTATCTAATCTTGAATCTGTGGTTGCTTACATTAGGACATTCTTTTGTAACAGGCATGTTTATTTTGTGATCAGGACTGCTGCTGAAAAAAGGCACTTCAGCCCTGCCTGTCATATGAATGCTGATGAGCAGAAAGCATGTTTCTTGTCTTACTGTCTACTCCTCAGGTTTCTTGAGGTTATGAATCCCATTGTATATTGATGACACAGGGATAAACTTGTTCATTCTAGCACACCTATGAAAAATTAATGTCTGTTCTAAAGATCTGTCACCTTGGATGCATTCTGGTGCCCATATGAGCACATCACATCACACATTGGTCAAAGGCTGTATTTTTTTGTTGTTGTTGTTGTAAATTTAGTTCACAATGGCTTTATCCATCTGCCAAAGCAAAAATAAAGAAAAACTTCGTGTCAGCCAAAATTTGTAGGGGAATTTTGATTGAAGATCATGCCTATCCTGAGGTTGCTACCTTCTCCAGATAGTGATGAATTAAGGTAGTTAAAGGTAGGAACTTTAAACCATGAGTTATATAGCTACAGAAGTATAAAATGTGGCAGCTGTTATGCTGTCTTCAAAAGACTAATTACAATCTCCCTTATATTAATGCAAATACTGTGGTTAAGCAGTTGAACAGTTGAGATTCGCTTTGCAGAGTCTAATTTCCTGACGTTAAAAGGTCTTTGTATTTAATGATAAAATGTGAGATGCTGCATTATGCTGAGTGGTTTTGCCCAGTAATTTGTACTGCCCGAGAGTAGTGCTGCCACTCTGACTTCCAAAAACTAGGAGAGAACATGTGTTCTTGTACATGCTTATAAATTAGGGGCCTTTAGTATGTATGAATAAAATCTTTTGAAATCAAATAGCGTTGAATTTTGACTCCCGTCTTGGAATTTAATTGTGTTGTGTGTTTTTGTTTTTAGTTTGGTTTCCTTCCCCTTTCCCCCCCTGAAAATACAATGGCTGTGTGAATTAGAACATTAAAAAGTCAACAAAATTCATGGAAGTCAGTGGGATTCATATAGCTTTGGTGCTTAAATCCCCTCTGAAAAGTAAGAAAAAAGATATAAAAAATTTGAAAATGCTCTTTTGTATTACTCCCATGTTTGAAAGTCACAGATCTTCATATATTGAGTTTTGCAGAAATTGTAACTTACTGCAAATGCACTTTTATCTGGAGTCTGAAAGTATCATAATGGAGTTGATTTTTTTTTAAAGATTCAACTGCGGTGCTATGAATATCCGCTTACTTATTCAAATTTAAGCAAATGAATGGTCTGTTGAAATTAAAGCCTGTACATAAGTCTTTGGCAAGCTTGTGCTATTTTATCCAGTGTCCTTTCATTCAGTAAAGCAAACTGGATGATATATGTCTGCGAAGTGTAAATAGAAGTACTTTTGCATGGCAACATTTAAAGAACTTTAAGAAAATACTGAAAAATGGAAAGAAAAACATAACTTGAAGATAAAAACATTTTTATCTCCACAGAACTAGTCAGAAATATTCAGTGGGAAGGTACAAAGCACAAAGCTGTTATTCAGACAGGTAAAGGTCATGTCCTTGTAAAGACTGGACTCTCTTTTAATTTTGAATAATTTAAACTATTTCTTCTTTTGAGGCAAAGATTATAGGGTGAAAAAACCTCTTCTACTATCTTAACCATTAAAAATAAATTTGATTATTTCTTATCTTTTCTGTCCTTCATTATGTGCTCATTTAAAATTCACTTCAGATATTAATCACACTTATAAATCCATTTGCAACCATAGTGATTTCACGGAGTAAGGCTGAAATCTTTCAGAGTAATGGAGTCCTAAGTAAGTATTAGTTATTATATAATTAAGATCTTACTTCTTCCAGGTGGAGATGCTTTATCTGGATCTGCTTCTGATGGACAAAGATTTCAAATAACATTTTGAAAAGTAAAGAAGCTATTCCTAGTGTTCTAGTTAAATCTGGTAGTAGCTCTAAACATTGTACAGAAGTTTTCCCAGGCAAGTGTTACCTTCTGCAGGTTCCAAATCTTGTTCATTGTGCTTTGGCAGAAGGACTGCACTAAAACCTTCCAGCACTGAGGGAAGTTTAATCTGCAGTCTTAAAGTCTACCAGAGCATTTAGGGAAAGATTACTACTTGCGCCATTTTCTTAAAACTGCCAGTGGCATTCTGAGTTTGTGCAGCATCTATTTACGCCATAGTTATTGTCAGCTGTGGATGTTAAAAAGGGGGGTTCATGCTTTCCTTATTCCACCATTGCCCTCATCACAGGCTGACTTTGAAATTGGGATACGACCTCCATCTGCTTGCTTAAGCATCACTCAGGAACAGAAATCTGAATCAGACAACTGAGGGAGAGAAGTGAATGTTTGGAGCAAGGGAATGAAGCAGACACTTGCTGAAGCATAACTGCTATCAGCAGAATCAAAGTTAATTTTTTTTTTTTTTTAGCAACGAATCTGCTTCAGGAGCTTTTTGATCTCACAGTCCTAATACCTATTCAGGCACTATGTCGCTGATTTAGTTTCAAGGAGGTGCTTTGGTGAGGGCATGGTAACAGATGTGTTGTAAGTCGGTTAATGTTTCAGGCTACAAGGTGTAGCAAAAGTTGTTTACAGTATTTACTGGTCTGAAAAGTTTATTTTCATAGATTTTGAGGTTCTGAGAAATTCTGTAGGGAATTTACTGTGCTACAATAGATGGTAGTGAGAACTGGCATTTTTGTAAGAAACCATCACTGTCAAGGTCAGCACCCTTGAATAACAAAACAAAATAACCATTAGATCTCTTCACCTCTTTTCTTTGTATTTCCTGCATAAAAGTAATCCTTCTGTGACAATCGTTGAAACAGATCTCAGTGATTTAGGAACAACCATTAAAATAAATTTCAACTATGAAAAAATCTCAATAATCCTGAAAATAGATCTATGCTCATTAGGAATTTTGGTATACGGGTTGATTACAGATGATGGGACAATTTTTACAAGAATGATCAGTGAAAGCAGACTCCTTATCTAGCTGCTGAATATCCTTATCTGTACTTACCTGCCGTGCTGAATTCTGGATGAAACATATTTGTTAGTCCTACATGAACTGAGGGCAGCACAGCTGAACCCAGCAGTGTTCCCTTAGATGATTTTTTGTGCTGCTGTTTGGAAGAGAACCACAGAATTGTCAAGTCAGGCTGAGTGTATGGATACAATTCTATACAGTGGAAACTCAAAAGTTGCATGTGTATTTGCTATTATAGTGGAAACATTCACCTTTTCTATTAAAAAAAAACTAATACTGACAATTTAGGTGTACATCTATGAAATTAAGTTCTTCAGTTTTAAAAATTCTGTTACATCAAAATCCTAAAGTATCTTTCACTTACTTTAGATTAAAATCTTCTGTGAAATACAGTCTTCATATTCCTCACACATTAAGTTCACTTTAACCTCGTATAGACTTGAACTGTTGGTCATTGTTTTGTTCTTCAAATAAAAGGAAATTGGTCTATGGGAATAGAAATCAGTGGCTCAGCTGAATGGGAGTTACCCATCCGTACCTGCGGGCAAAGTATGAACCGTTTATGTTTAATTAAATGTAGTAGTTTGAATGCAAACCAGATCTAATCTCTGTTTATTACAATGCAGGAATAAGGAAATCTAGTTAAGCAACAGAGTAGCAGAACTATGGGGGATTAAGGAGCTGGAGGTATTGTTAGATGTCTAGCACTAGAGCTTCATCTGCACCAGGAATAAATTGTATAGATGACTTTAATTAATGCTGAGTTGTAGATTCCAGTTCCAATGAATTTCTGAAATTAATAGAACACTGTTTTGGGAAAGAATAGCTCTGTACAAAAAGCATCAGCCAAAGAGAGAATGCCTTTGTATTAACTCAGTTTTAAGATAAGCATTTAAAACTGTCCTAGATACTGCAAGGGGTTTAAAAGCTTAATATCTTCCTTTAATATCTATTTGACTTTGTGGTGAGACTTTCTTGGAAACTCAGATTGTATATGTAACTTATAAAAGCATAATTTTATGCATTTTTTTTTGTAAAAGGCGCAGCAGGGAATGCTAAGTCATATTTTTCTCATTAAATTCTGGTGATACTTTTAACCCAAATAATTCAGTCTTTTTCAGGTTCAATGCTGATTTTTTTCAGAATAAAATTCAAATTTTATTCTAAAGTCTCATAATCTGTATTTGGCATATCCTAAAAACATAACCTGAGGGAATATTTCTTCCTATTGATCTCAGAGGATATAGAAACTAATCTGTACCCTTAATGTTAAGGATAATCCTTCTGTGTTTCCTCTAAAAAACCTTCTGTGACATCCTATTAGGAAGATAATGAAAGATCCAAGTTTTTATTAGTCAAAGCTATTTTGGCAGTATTAAATATGCTTTTTTAAAGAAAAAGTTGCTAAAAAGAGACGTTCTGTGGCTTAAAATATCCTGTTCTTCACGTGTCTGCACTGTGTTTCAGGATATACTGACAAACCAAAAAGCAATCCCAGCAGAAATGGTTTGTTATTAAGCCAAGGACACCACCACCTTCCTCCCCTTCCCCTACCCACCCCCCCACCCCCCCTCCCTGCCCTTAGTTGTTAGGCCTTCAGTCACTTAATTTGCTGAACTCCCTGGTGTTACTTGATTTACTCAGTTAACTGCAAAAAAAATCTTGGGGTTTTGCAGGGGTGGGATATGGCTGCTTTTATTCTAGCATCCTCTGAAATGGGTTTCACTGTAGTGTATATTTCCCCTTCTAAAATACCAGGCGTACAGGAGCTATCACTTTTACATTGTCTTTGCCATATTTTGTGAAGGGTAGATCTGTTGCTTTTACTACTTTTTTTTTCTGTATAGGTTCATTTATGATAACCTAGTCAAAACCAGTGGAATTTGCTAAAATGTCACTGCGCAAGGAAATATAAATATATAAGTTCATTTATAAAATTGAAATATGGTTGGGAGCAAAAAGGGATACCAGGACATTGATTGTATACATTGTTGTTTTCATTTAATATTTTGCTTACATGAACATGAATTGTTGGTTTGGGGTTTCTTTTTGTAACACATTGCCACTGACAAGCTAGAAATAAATGTCTGTTTTGGGTTTGGTTTGTTTGTTTGTTGGGGGTTGGTTGTTTGTTATTTTAAACCCAGAAATCATGAGGTGCTAGCTGAAGCAAAATGATTATGTTAAGATATTCTTCAAACTTGTTCTAATGAACTCATGCTGTTTGAAGCCCAACAATATTGCTTTAAATCTCAATTTTCTCACTGTTGTGAGCATTTTAGTATAAACACATTAAAGAAAAAAAATATTGCTTGGATTCTATCACCATGCGAGAAAAGAGTTGTCTTAAAATGTTCCCTTTGAAAGATTTTAGTATTCTTGGGATGCAATAGTGTGCAAGATCTGAGGAGCAGAGAAGTCATTTGCCAACACAGCAAAATATTAAAGCCTCATTAGTTTTGCATAGGATTTTTAGATGGTATATGACACCTATAAAAATATTATATTGGAAAAAAAAACGCTTTCAGAGGCTTTTTAGTGCCCTCTGTCCAGCCAATGGAAGTTGGTTCTTAAGATGCAATGCCTTTAGCTTGCTTACCTGCTTGCATGAGGATATCGTGCATCTGCTGTAGGGCTGCTTAGTTCATCAGAAGAATTTTGAGGGAAAAGTCTTATGGCAATCCAGTATATCCTTTCCAGTCATTTAGAGCGATCTATTTAACTTAACCTGTCTCTAGAGGAAAATCTTGTCCTTTCTCCAGAATTATTTGGCTTTGCTTTTTTTTGCCTTTTTTTTTTCTGAGGAAGGTGATGTATGTTTAGGATGTTCAAAGCCGAAGTGATGATAAACAATGTATGCAGATGGAATCTCTGGAAAACTGTGTATCTTTTGTTCTGATTTGTGACTAACATCTAATGTAAAATTAATATTTCCAAGTTTGTGTATCTTGAATTTAGAAGTTGTGTGTGTATCATGAATCATGTGACGAACAGCTTCTGCCTTTTTAGATGCCGGACATACGTATGCCTATGTAGATGAAACTCTTTAGCGTAAATTCTTCTTTTGGTTCAGATCCATGTAATGCAGTGGAAGCTGTTGAAGATACACTTGAGTGACTGAGAATTGAAATTGGTCTCTTGTTTTTCCTTTATGAAAGTAGCGTAAAAATCATCTGTGCAGTAATCATAATTTCATATCAAAATGTAAGCTCATATGGATATATTTGACCTGAGGGAATATCAACAAAAATTAACATTAGACAAAATAAATAAAACATTACTTTTTTCACTGTCAAGTCTGTGACTGGGCAAGAAACTTCATTTTGTTATTGAAACATTTTATTGCTTTTAAGTTTGTATTTGTATCATATATTATACAACATTCTTGTGTTGCCTCAGTATTTCTGTAGCACTGCAAAGTCCTGTAAATGAAAAAATTATGTTATTGCCAGGCAATTTAATATTTCTTCAGTGAACTGTAGTGCACATTGCCATGTGCAATTGATATTGCTTTGTGTAGTTAAGCAAAAATGAATGAAAAGTCCCAACATTAGTCATAAAATATATCACTGAGTCCTCAATATCCACTTCTAACATGGCTATTTTCAGTATGTCTTTTCATTTGCAAGTACACAGCTGGGTCTTTACCTTCAGATGATAAAACCTTGCTGAAGTTGAGAATTAGCTTGTTTTCATGTTAACTAGTTTTCCAAATCTCTTGTATTTACGTGGGCCTGGTTCCTTTTCACAGACCTCTTGTTCAGAGTTACGTGAATCACAGATGTATGTGTTTTTACCTTTATGGCTGTCCTAAATCTCAGTTTTGCCACTAGCTCGCATTGTCCATCATAAATGTAGTTTGTGTAAACTCTTTGCTTGTACCTCAGGCTACATTCATAGTAACAGTGACTGTTGCTGCCACCCACCAGCTTTTCACATTTAAAACCCATGTTTGGAGGCATAGCAGTCTTGGTACTAGAATCCCATATACAGTGACTTAGATGCCCATTTGTCCAGCTTCACTCTCTCAGCCCTACCTGTTAGCTCTCATCTGACCAGGACATATCACCAAAATTTAAGATTGTGTGAAATTTATTTACAAATGTGTTTTACGAATATGAACAGATTACACATTAAGGTAATTTATGTGTCTTCAGAGTGTAATGCTACTTGCGCATCTCTCCAGAATTTCTCAGTTGATGTTTTGTTCTTTGAAGGCATCGCATGTTTTAGAAAGTCAAATCATTATAGCAGAACTTATGTCATTAAAGCAGTGTGATGTTGTCTATGGTTATACTGGTCTGTTAATCGTGGTGTAGGTTTTCCCAGAAAGGAATAAGGTAGACTTAGCTCATACAGGTCATCTTCATGTCACTAGGCATAAAAGGTGTTACAGGGCATGTCTGGAGCATGGGGGTGGAAGTGCACACATACTGGTCACATGTAACTTGTGCTTTTACTCTGGTAGACCCTCCTTGAGACAGCAGCAACCTTACCAGAGCTTCTGCTGTAGTGGGTATGTGAGGAAGACTGATGCTGTGAAATTGCACCAGCTGTTGTTAAGTTTGCAGTAAAGACCGCAGTGGTTAAAGTGATTGTGATTGTAGAATTTTTTGCTTTTGACTTGATATTTATCATGCACTGGTATTTGTAGTCTTTAATGGTGATTTAATATAATCCTGATTTACAAATTTATATTGTCCCAATTTACAAAAAATGCCAATGATGTTGCTTTGCTTGAAGATCAACATACTGCTTTTTGTGTTTCAAAATATCCTGCATGAAAGCATAAACTCTTCTCCCTGAACTATAATCTCAATTCATGATAGGAATCAGATGGAGGGCTGCATTCCTTGCCAAATAATAGGATGGATTCCCAGAGAAGCCTAGAAAATTAATTATACTGGGCGGCATCCATCCATATTGAGTATAGAAGCTAAATTTGTAGCAAATGTTGAAGGATGCAGATGCTGTGGACAAGTGGATGAGAACAGTTGCGATAGCTGGGTTGCAGTGATGCTGGAGGTGCTTGGGGACAGCGCAGCAGTACATTGAAGCAGTAGGCATACTGGCAGACCGGTGGGAGCAGTCTTGATAACTCTGCAAGTCTTAAATCTGTTGACTTGGACCTACCGTGTGTTTTGTTTTTCCATCAGTAATGATTTCTGTTATAATTATTTTAAAATAAAAAAATTTAAAAAAAAAATCTCTCTCCCCCCCCAAACCAACCAACCAACCAAAAAACCCCCCAACAAACCAAAAAGACAACTCACCAAAACAAAACAAGCCCCCAGACATTGTACAGGTGGGGTATCATTTCAGGATGTACAAATAGTTCTGAAGTCAACTCCACAGCCACTCTGTTCCCATGAATAAAATTAAGTATTTTGTCTATACCTTTATGTTTTTTAAAGCTTTGCCTCAAGGAATCAATGCTCTGTGTCTGCAGTAATGTCAGATTTTTGTGGTTTATTAAATCTCACAGTAGGCTGGAATTTAAACAGTCATCTTATGGTACTCTCCTCCATGTTACCATGTGGTTCTTAATAGCAAGGAAGAAAGCTACAAGCTTTAGTTTTGGAAAGGAGAATATTGAAGGCTTCTATCATGTTTTTTTAAACAGACTCTTCAGTTACTTGGGCCTGCCAAAAGGAAGAGAGTAACAAAAAGTACCTCAAGAGCTGGAGAATGTCCACAGTTAAGCAGTGCTTTCATTATTATTACATTATTATTATTAATTTGAGCTGTTTCGAAAACTTTGATAACTTACGTGCAATCAGTCAAGAACTTGAGGGACAAATTTGGTGTGAAAGGTTGTCTACTTCAGTAATGTGGCTTTTATAAATACCTGTGTCCCATCTCTTCACATGACACTATGTGATGTTTTATACAGCACTCCGTGTCACAAAATACCAGTTTTGTGTCTAAGCTGCCAGCTGGGTTCTTCTTGCTCCTATCCACATGTCACTTCATGACACTTGCTTTACATCAGAAGTATAGCTAAGTTTTGCCTTAACTCTATATCTAAAATACACCAGTGAAATACAAATTGAAATGCTGAAAAACCCAAAATGTGGGCAAAGAAGGGGAAAAGTTTTGTTCATGGAGATGTCGTGGTTTAAGGCCTGCCACACAGCCCACTCACTGCTCCCCCACCTCCTCCCTCGGCTCCCGGAGGGATGGGGAAGAGAATCGAAAGAATACAACTCCCACAGGTTGAG
>WYDI02038394.1:0-21940 GCA_009867235.2 Psittacus erithacus | reverse complement strand
CTGAAAGTTAGAAACACAGTGCTGCACCAGCCACTAAGAAGGAGAAAAAATCACTGCTACTGCTGAACCCATGACACTCAGACATTCTTCTATGTGAGTCCTCTTCGAGAATTCTAAGCCTTGAGGAACAAACTGTGTTCCAGAGAAATAACCTGTCACATATATGTTTGGTTTCTATACTCCATGGCCATTTTACTTAAGGGTATCAAACTTTGTTTTCTTCTTAACAGAAAAACTATGAATCTCTGAAAAAATATTTAGTGTATATATAAAATAAACCCCACATCCTGAAAAAAGATATTTTTCGAGTTATTTCAATGAAATAATATTAAAATATGTAATTTAAGTTTAATAGTTTCCCTCTTTAATGGCTATATTTGCAAATATAAAAATTCAGCACAAAGAAACCTAAACTGACTGAGGACAGTCAACTTTTTTAATGAACATGCACTGATGTTGGCTTATTTTCTACTATTCTTCACCCGAGAACTGTTTGGCAGTTTAAGAAGCTTGACTCCAAGAGAGTTACTGCAATTTATACGAGGATAATATCAGCATAGTTTTTTAAGTAACAATTTTTTAAGGAAAATAGGAAGACATTTTTATTTGTCTGTTAATAGCCATTTTCCAAAAGTTGGCATCTTGTCAGAATGAGAGAGAGCACTGAGAAGAGAAGGTTTTAGCAAAAATCTGGACTTCTACTTTTCATTTAGAAGAATACCTGTACTGGGCAAACAAATGCAATGCAAACATTCCACCCTGGGAGCTGGGGGGGGCAACATAGTAAAATCTGTAGGCAGAGAGAAAAGAATATGTTCTTCAAAAGGTGCATGAAAGCTCCCAGAGTGTGTTCTCCAGATGAAATATTGCTTCCACTCTCCAATATTATATCAAGTGTCATTTGTTATGCATCTCCCTGCAAGTAACCAAAATACAGAAGAATTTGAGATATCTAAATCATAGAATCATGAATGGTTTTGGGTTGGAAAGGACCTTAAAAAACCATTTAGTTTCAACTCCTGCCATAGGCAGGGGCACCTTCCACTAGACCAGGTTGCTCCAAGCCCTGGGCAACCTGGCCTTGAGCACTGCCAGGGATGGGGCAGCCACAGCTTCTCTGGGCAACCTGCGCCAGGGCCTTACCACCCTCACAGGGAAGAACTTCTGCCTAAGAGCTCATCTCAGTACCCCCTCTGTCAGGTTAAAGCCATTCCTCCTTGTCCTGTCACTACAGGCCCTTGCCAAAAGGCCCTCTCCAGCTTTCTTGTTGCCCCTTTAGGTGCTTGAAGCTGCTCCAAGTTCTCCCTGGAGCCTTTTCTTCTCCAGGCTCAGTTACCTCAGCTTTCTTAGCCTGTATACATAGGTGAGGTGCTCCATCCCTTGGAGGATCTTCATGGGCTCCTCTGGACTTGCTCCAAAATATCACATTGAAGACTTTGGTTTCACATATCCATACAATCCAGAACAGCATTGGTACCCATCTGCATGTACTGAATAAGTGTTAGCTGCTAACACAGCTTTGACCTTAAACTTTATATAATATGAAACAAGTATATAATGAGAAGAATTCCACATAGTTTATATGATTTTAGGTACTTTCTCTGGCAGTACAGTTCCTAGTAAAATGCAGCTAAACATGCACCATCAGCGAAAGCATCAAAGTTGCATCAGAATCCCAATTAGTACTGTTGCAGACAGTGCTGTCACAGCAAGTTATTGAAACATGATGTAAAATAAATCAGAGTTTCTTTTACATAGTTTTTTTTCATACTCATGGTATTACAAAGCCATTAAATACTTGCAGTAGCAGCAGTAGTACCCATGTGGATGATAGCTCACACACAGCTTAGGCAATTAGAAGCTGTTTTATTTGGAATGAATACATTAATATTGGCTAGGACAGCATGAGGATAAATCATGATGTTACTTGTGTGAGACTGGCCGTGATAAGGAGGTTGTATGAGCTTGGCAATGTGATAAACCTCTGTGGAATGAATACTTTCAGACGCTTGGGAAGACTGGAAGTGTTTGTGCTATACTGAGTAGTACAGAATACACAGATCCCTGAGCCAGGGCTGAGCATGCTACCTGCAGAACTAGGAGCAGAATAGTCACATCAGTGTAACACTGTACCATGGTTAATAACCCATTTTTGCAGTTCACTGTAATCATTCAGAAGGGGTGTGTGCATGTAGAATAAGAAACACAATCAACAAGCAAGAGAAAATAGATAATAAAAACCAAACGCGCTGAAAAAAACCATAAACAAACCCAGAATACCCACCCTGATCATTCAGTAATAATTTATCTGAAAATTCCTCCTGCACACTTGTAACTTTACCTGATTTATTCGACTTTATGAGCAGAATAGAAGACTGGTAAGGTAAACACACCAGGCTATTATTTTTGAAAGCCACGTACGAATGGCAGAATCGGCATCAGTGATTTGTGATTGCTACTGAAGAAATTAGCAATAATTGCAACCTTTCATTGCAAAACCTGTCATTTGGTATCTGCAAGCAATTTGGTGTAAAACTAAACTTGATGACTGAGTCATTGCCAAACCTAATAATTTACTGCCTAAACTTTAAACCATATGATTGCTGAAGATGAATGCAAGAATCTATAACATTAACTGTTACTATATCTAGACCCAATCATACATTTCTTGATCCAAAGAAATTGAGACTGTTGGACTAGGCTCTTCATCAGTTTTTCTCTTTGAACATACTATGTGCTAATATGAATCTAAAATTAATGAAAAAAAAATCCATCAGTGAAAGACAACCTTTCCCTTTAGCAAGCTTATTTTGGATTACTCATGTGAACTGCTAAAACAGACAAACACAAACATTGCCTGACAGGGTTTCAGGATTTTGCAAACTTATACATAGACTGCTTCAGTAAAACCACCAACAAACACAACTACATAAAGTGAAAAATCCATCAATAATTATCACAAATCAGATTAGAACCAATATATTTTTTCAACATGCACACTGTGGATTAAGCATCCTCACCACCCCAGGGGTAACTGCTAGGCCTGGATTCTGCATCCTACTTCCATTTCTAAACACTTGGCTAGCCCAACATTTTTCTTTGCTATAAAAAAACCCTCTTATTTGATTATATCTTCCCCCTAGAAGAGCTCCTACCCAGCTTCCAATTTAAAAAAACCCCACATTTTTGATAATTTTGTAAACACTATACTAGAAAATATCAGACTGCCCCTGCACCACCTGAGCTTTCACCACTTTCTTGCAAATGTGATGGAAAAACAGCATTTGCTATTAGTAATTGTCATGGAAATGATGTGAGAAAGCTCCATTTGCAGCCTATCTTGTTTTGTTACCTACCACGGTTATTATTTTGTAACATATAAACCATATACGTCTATACCATATACATGTATTTGTATACATGTACATATACATGTATATGTAGCATATATATGTATTTGTAACATACCTATATGTATGCATCATTTTTCTGTTAATTTTGTTCCAAGGATTTGGAGAGAAAGGTGGATTGGCAAGGGATTTCAGATGCTCCCACAACATCTGAAAATAAAGTTTAAGTCACGGCACAGTGCAAAACATTATTGGAAGAGAAAAAGAAAGAACTCTGTCCTACCATGTGTTGAAAGCTTCCCAAATGGTAAGAGTTATTTCAGAAAGTTTATTTTAGGTCAAAGAAAGTTGTTTCTTTTTTTTTTTCCAAGGAAGCGGTAACATAGGATTACATATTACAAAAGGTTGCTTTCCAAAGCAAAGAGGAATTACTTTATTTTTCAACATATTCGACTTCTCTAGGGAAGAGATACTAGAAAATGTCACCTATTTGACAGCACGTGTGTGTGCATGTGCGTGGATTTTAGTTTTTAGCAAAACCCAAAGCTAGAAATTTGTTTCTTTAAAACATAAGATTATTACATGAAAAAAACTCTCCTTCATGTTAAGTACTGACTAAAAAATATACTAGGTTTGCACACAAGTATAAAGATCCCTTAGGACACTATTTTTTTCTACACTTCAAGGAGCCTTGAAAGATGAAATATTAAAATTCCATTCTACCAATACTACCCTAAACCAACTAGCTGAGGATCAAATATATGCTGTGAATTTAAGCTTTTCTCTCATGAGATCTCAGAAGCTAAACGGAGTTCCTCCTGCTCTGCTTCTGTACCTCTGCTTAAGCACAGCTCCAAATTCCAAAACCAGCATTCACCAGGGGCATGGCTGAAACCATGCATAGGCATGTACGCTTGTGGTGCAGAAAGAAGTTTTAGACTCAGCCTTCTCTTTGACATTTCCTAGCGCATGCCTTTTTAGCATCCCAAAGCTTAGTACGTTGTCTGATATCAGTCCTGAATGAGACACCAAACCCTCTGCCACAAGTTCAACAATGACCTAAGATTTCCATGAAGTACAGTGCTGACCTGCCCTGCGTGACCCACAGACTTTTTGCGCTGTACTGCATAATGCCTACGTCCTTTTGCCTTTATGCTGTTCAATCAAAAAGAAAGGGTGCAAAGTAATACATATGTATAGGGTGCATAATCAGTTTACTCTTTGCAGGGATGAAACAAACCATTCCACAGTGAAAAGAAGTTAGAGTCACCAAGTCATGAAAGACATGATTAGGGCCTGCAAGAATGCTAGAGGCCTACAAGGATGCTGGAGAAGGACTCTTTTCATCAGGGACTGTAGTGATAGGACAAGGGGCAATGGGATTAAACTTTAGCCGGGGAGATTTAGCTTAGATATAAGGAAGAAGTTCTACACTGTGAGGGTGATGAGGAACTGGAACAGGTTGCCCAGAGAAGCTGCGGCTGCCCCATCCGTGGCAATGTTCTAGGCCAGGTTGGACAGAGCCCTGGGGGACATGGTCTAGAGTGAGGTAGGGGGGGTGGAAGTAGACGATCTTAAGGTGCTTTCCAACCCAAACCATTCCATGATTCTCTAGCATGAAGACTGTTTCCCCAGCACACCTGACTTGTACACACTATATATACTTGAACTGACATCTGCTTGATAGGTAATCATCACTTCTGCCACATCTTTCACTACAGATGAGAACAAGACAGGAGGAAAAAGAGCAGATATAAAGTAACCCTGTCTTTATCAAATGCCAGTACAACTTGGAAGCTCACCAGCAGGTAAAATCAGCTAACAAGGTCAGTGAACTCCCCTGAGTGTGTGAGATTGTTTACAATGAGCCTACACTATGTTGCTGTAGAAAATTTGTGCCTATGCAGCAATGAAACCACCCCTTAATCCAAGAAAGAAAATTTACAAAATGTTTCTGAATGAATAACTGGGAAATGAATTTTGATTGTGATGTTGTGAAGAAAAACTTATGAGACAAATAGAGTGACTTTTTTCTTTTTTTCTTTTTTTGTTTGCAGTGAGCTAAAAAATAAAATTAAATCCAGGATTTTTGAGATTATTGTTACTCCTATAAACCCCAGAGAGGGAATGGATAACAGAGCTCTAGTAGCTACAATTAAGAACTAAGCCCCTGCAGGGGGAAGGAGTGACTTTTTATATATTGAAGTTGTCCCTAGATTCCACAAAAGCAGGTAAAAGATTTGATTTCTCTCATGCCTTTCCTGTGCAAGTGACCTCTGTATACAGCCAGGCACCTACATCAAGTGTAAAGTTAGTCCTGTTAATGCAAACAAGTTCTTTATTGATTTATTGTAGTGAAGACTTGAGCCTGCTCAGTAAAATAACAAGGGGAAAAGAAATCCACACACAATTAAGAAAAAGGATTTTTTGGTTTGTTTTAATGTTTGTTAGAGCTCACGATCATCAAAAGCTACTACAATAAATTTCACATAAAAGTGTAAATCTTCAACCATTTTCCCCTTTATCATGATAGTCCAAGTATTCCAAGGTACAAATGATTGAAACAAGATAGAAAACAGACTGAAGTTTTATCTCATTGAAGCTATTCAAAGAAATTATTTGCCCCCTTTAACACAGTGGTGTGAATGCAACAAACAGGCACAGTGTGGAAGGTCTGGGTCATGTGGGTAGTAATAAGCCATTGCTTCTTTACGAGACAATAAGAAAATATATACAAAGTTGAAACGGGAATCTTTACAAGGAAAAATCAGTAAATGTGAGATTGATTTTACCTATTTATTCCCTTTATCTTGTCACGCTGTAATCAAGTTTCAAGTTTAGTTAGATTTTCCCTGCTCTCTCATCTAGAATTTAGGCAAGCAGTGGGTTAAATCAGTGCAAATGGACTCTGGCTTTCTAGACCCTAAGAGTTTGGCTATTCATTAATGTATATGTAAAAATAGTTTCATTTTGGGCAAAACTCCTATGCTCCCGCAGATTAAATGGTGAATAGGTTTTGGATGGTCAATCACAGTAAGATGAATTTTACTTCAGCCAGAACTGGCAAGTGTCCACACTGCAATTCAATGAAAAAAATCCAAGTTTTCTTCCTTTCACTCTTAACAATGTCATCACCTCACTAATTCATTTCATTGTATTAAGCATGAAAACCTGGAGGATATCACATCGAATATTTTCTTGGCTGTTACTAATTAAAAGGAAAAAAAAAAACCCAAAACTTGAGAAGGCTTCTGCATAAGTATGAAGAAAGAAAAATACTTGCAAAGAGGAATGTGGTCTTCCATACTTATATAGCTGCTCTGGTTTCTCCTGCAATGGTTCTCTTTCACTAAAAAATGTACTTCAGTTGCCAATGCCAGTGTACACAAAAATAGGCTTCAAAGTTTGTATGGAACTTCAGAACCTAAAAGAAAAAAAGAAAGAGAAACCCCATGTTTTTGCAAGATTCTATTTGCATAGATTAAGATTCTGTGGAAAAAGCATCCGGAAAGCAGAAGTCCAGTTAGTAAAAGGAGCCTCAAAATATCTGTTATACAAATATTAAAATTATTCAACCTAAACTCCTGGAAGCCCGCTATAATTGCTTCTTTTATATCTGGCAGTGCACTTCAACTGCTGAATTCCTCAGCTTCCAAGAGCAGACTTATGGAGATGCTGTACTATTTGATTTGGCACTATTCACAAGCTCTGGCAGATGATCAAAAATAGAGGGCACAGAGAAGCAGGAAAAGCCTTAAGAAACTGTCTGGGCTGCTGCTGTTACTGCCTCCACAGAGAGAAAACTCACTAATAAGCACAAAGTCGCTGTATGTATTACTTTTGTTTAATTTTATACTGCTTTTTATACCTTGACAAAATAAACATCAGCATTTCTTCAATAGATGTTAATTTGCATCTTCATCTATCTCTTCACTCTCCAACAGGTAGAAATTTCATTGCTTCCTTTTTGCAGTATTGTGGGATATACGAGTCACTAATACGGTACACTAACTGAAAACTCAAGGCATAACTGTTACGAAAAGCATCAGGAAGGAAATAGGACAATTTCAAAGGTACTTTAAAAAATATCACTAATTATAATATGATTAAGACTGGGAGATTTAAAACATTTTGGCTATAAATATCCAAAGGAAATAAACCTGATTTTTACATCAGAATTTAGATTCAGAGCAGTAATTTAAACTTCAAGAAGACCTAATCATAAGCTGGGGAGCCCTGAAAAGCTGCCAAAAGCTGCTTGTGTAGAATAGCGGGGGGGTGGGGGTGGGGGTGGAAGCAGGAGGAAGATGTCTAAGTCACCCAGGGGCAGTAGAAAGTAATCCCAAGATCCTTACAATTGAAAATTCACGGAAAAGCCTTCCATGTAAACAGGAATCCTCAAATATCAATACAATAGGAAAAGCTTTTACATGTAGTGTTTAAGTCCTCGTAAGATCAGGCCATGTCAAGTGATGGAGGCCAGGGAAGATGTAAATTGCTTGCCAGCGTCCCGGTCCTTCTGTTTGTCACAGCAGGCAGCCCGCGCTGGAGACAAACCACATTGTGTAGCAATGTCTTCCCTGCCTCTGCTGACAGCATGAGACCTCCAAAACCTGCATGAGCATAGGATACTTCCAATTCTGCTGAGCACTGCTCCAGCGGGAGCAGGGAGGAGGAAGAGAAGGCTTGCGACTATAAGGGGAATTAATGCTTTGAGCAGTTTAGCTCCTATTCAGATTTTGGCTTGGAGAGCTGCCAGGTTACCAGGGAAGCAAGTCATTCAGAGCATCTCCTGCCAAGTTATGATCATCTCTCTCCCGAGACTTCCTCCACAGACATGCAGCAGATCCTTGTCTGCAAGCTGGGGCTTTTTAAGGCCCCCACAGCAAAGAGAAAGAGCTGGTGCTCTTTACCTGGCTACAGCTTTGGCTATATTTCCTTTGCTCTGCACTGTAAGTGAAGAAAAGCATATTATGCTCTGTGCTGTATGGCAATGCATTCTCCTTGGAGAATGGGCAGTGGGGATGAAGCCCAAAATAAACTTCCAGTTTTTGCAAGCTCCTACTGCAACAGACTCTGAACTTATGCTCGAGCCACCAGCAGACGTAGACACCCTTTATGATGATGGCATCACTCTGCTGCAAAGCTTGGTACGACTTTTACGCACATGAAATCAATCCTCACAGAGGATTGCATAAAAGCCATCCCGCAATGTTTCTCCTTTTCCAAATTTGGCGATTACTTCCCCTTTCCTCCTCATCTGCCACACCTCCTTGCACCATGCTTGGTGACAGACATTGTACTTTAGCCAGCATGAAACGCAGAAAAAGTGTCTTTTCCTGAATTACGCTTTCATCTTCTTATTCCAAGACTTTAAAGTCTGTTACGGACAGCTATGCTCAGATTTGCCACATCACAGAAACTGAAGTGAAGCTTCCTAAAATGTTTTCTCTCATGTCTCTTTTGAAAGCAAGCCTGAAGGCTCTACTACTAAATGCTTTAATTGCATATGCACCTGTACAAGTGCATTAAACTGAAAGTCTCAGTTTCTATAACGTGTGCATTTTTTAAATGTTCAACTGCTGTACTATACTACTTTGACAGATATCCTCATGACAGTTCAACAAAAGAATGCATTTGTATAGACAAATGCTTTTTATTGGTTTCCTTCAAACTTTCTTGCACTGTCTGACTACCGGATTTATTGTGCTAAAGCAGAACTTCCCAAGTGAGCAGCATCCAAGGGTGATGCATATCTGTACACTTGCTGTAGATAAAAAATAAAGTAGAATCTAGTGGCCAAATTCCAGCTGCAGTTACTGTCCCTTAATAAAATTACATCTTAATGGAATTGACCTACTTACATATTAAGGCAACTGTACCTAAAATATAACACGGATGGAAACATATTCTTTGTTATTTTAGCCACAATTTGAGAGATTGATTTTAACCCTGGATCAGACCTTGCTCTAACTAAGTGCACTGTGAATCCAAAAATCCTGACCTCCAGACCAAACATTTGTTCTTTATTATGAGTGCAGGGAGACCACATTACATTTAGGTGACGGATGTGACCCCAATCTCTCAGTTAACACTCTGATTCAAAGAGTAATCCTGCCACACGCAACTTTATTGTTATGAAAGAGTGCTCACCGCCACATATAATGATTCCTGGTTCTCAGTGACACCAAGAACTACCAGGGTATTTTCTTGTGGAAAAGGAAAAACAGCAAACCCAAAAGTTAGGGTGCTAATTTGCGAACAGAAAAAGAAACCTTTGATTACTTCATACCAGTGAAAGTGAGGGGGGAAAGTGGTTTGATTTTCTTTTAAGACATACTGAAGCATTCAGCTTCACAGTGGCCTCCTGCCCTGACTGAGGCATTTTGGAAGATTTATTCATTGCAAGTAAAAGCATAGGAAACATCCAGAGATTTGTAGTGCCTGTGTGCTGATCCTCCCTAGAGTGAAACCCAGATCTTCCACAAATGTTTAGGTGCTCACTTCGTATTCGTTTAAGTGGGTACCTAAATGCCTTTAAACCTATTCAGGCTTCACCACCCCTCTTTCTCCTAGTAAACGAAAGTAATACTCTCTCCCTGTTTCAATGAAAGTTCATGAGAATGAACTACTAACATCACCAGGTCATTTCAAATTACATTTAGTCACCTACATAACTTTGGGGATGTGGGCCTCAGGGATTCTAGAAACAGGCATAGAACCGCCCCATACAGTGATACAGGCTTACTGCTTGGGGTGAATGGGATTTTGAAAAGTAACTTAATCACAACAACAGGATTTTAGAAAGAGGAAATTGTGATTCTAATACTCCTACAAGTACAGGAGTCAGGCTCTCTAATTCTCCTCTGTGCCTTTCAAAGAACTTCTCTAAGAAATTATTAGAATTTTTATGACTGAACTTCCCTCTTCTCGCAAAGTTGACTCCACATCTAAACCATGGGGCAAATCAAATGTAGTGGACCCTTTTAATCCGGGAGAGCCCCTCTGTGTGACTGGAAAAAAAGGCTCTTTAAACTGATCTATTTTGTTTTGTAGGCAGTTGTAAACATTCATCTCTCCTTCCTTCTTGCAGACATGAAGAAGGGAGCAGTACTGTCTCAGGAGTCATACACTGTACATCATTTTACATTACATCATTAGAAAGAAATAGCACATAGGAAGAATAGTAGGAAGCGGAGGTAACCATTCTGCAGTGCTGTAATTACTATAACATTCATTTTTAAAGAAGGAAATCCATAGGGGAACCCCCACCCCCCAAATAAACCAAACTAAACCAACAGAAAAAACACACACACACACACACAAAAAAAAAAACAAAACACAAAAAACCCCAACAAAACAAACAAAATCAAAAAACCAAAACAAATAAAATAAAACCACAAAAAAACCCCAACCAAACAGAAAAAACCCTGAAACACCACCCCCCCAAAAAAAAAATCAAAAAAAAAAACCCAAAGGAAAACCTTAAAGCCCCCACAAACATAACCCAAAGTAAAACCAAACTCACATTTACTCGAATGGGAGCAGCATGGTCTTCAAGAAACTGAGATTAAGAGTGTATTTGGTGAACTGCAAACACTTCCAAATTGCAACTGAAAATACAAAACAGCACAACTGCAGAAAACTTAAGAGTGTTATCTTAAAAACTAGATGACACACTTATGCAGGAGACATGAAATTAATTCACTGGATGTCCCAAGACTCTACTGAACAGCAGTAAAGTTAACAGAAACTTTCAAAATGCCAGATGCGAAAGTCAACAGTAATTTCTGACTTAGCATATGACTTTGATCTGTCATTTTCCTCCTGTCCCATAATTTCTGGGTTGTGTTTACTTACACATCATGGTGTTGCATGGACTTAACACGGTTTAAGCAAATTCATTGCTGGAAGTAACTTAACACTCATTATGGATGAGAACGCTTTGGGTGTCTGGTCTCAGGAGATGGTGCTAGAAAAGGCAACTACTTCATCTTCAGCACTATAAAAGACAGTAACAGTGCAAACTCGTAAACATTTCAACTATTTCTGCATACCTCAAGAAGTCTTCAGGATAAGATTCTAGAACAAAGACTTGACATTTTTATATAGTAAGTGACTTCAAAATGCTAAAGAAAGACAAAGAGAGTGCTGCCAAATAGAAAAGGAGAGGAAAAGAAGATTACAATCTCATAGGAAAAAAAAAATATGTGCACAGTAATTCTCCCTACTCTGTAAGAGCTTATTTTATGCCTACATAATGTCTTTATTTTTGAACAGGACAACATGGTAGCTGTTTGGAAGGTACACCCTTCATGGCTATTATATATATTTTCCAGTGGTGCAGGTAAAACTACAGAACTCTGAACTTTAATACCACAAAACATAACTTTCTGACCAGATGACAATGAAGAAGATTCAAAAAGATCTAAACCATCATCAACCATACAAGCAATCATACACAACTGACCACTTTTTCCAAAACTCAATTAGTAAAAGCAAGATTGTGTCCTTACCAGTGCACTGACGCAAAGGAACTTTCTCTTCCATTTTCATGTAAATATTTAGAAATCAGAAAGCTCAAACAAGAAAACCTGCATTTTGATAGATGCCCCAGATGCCAAGAGAAAACATTATTTTTTGCACAGTAGCTATGTTGCTGTGACTGTGCTTCATAAGGTCTCCTGTACAAAGCTGCAGAACATACTCAGTTACCATGTTCCCCCACTAGTTTCTCTGGAAATCCCCAGATCTACAGGGAAGACAACGTTTAAAATATTAAAGGAAGTCTGTGACAGGAAGTGTGAGAAAAATACAGCACAGGGTACTTTAGTTATTTCAGAAGCATATATTACATTTGCCCTTCACATCAGCACAGTGGTAGCCTTACAAACAACAATGCAGTTCTCAAGTGATACATTAAAGTCCTTCTTTTCCTCAAAACTTCCTTGTGGAAGAAAAGAGTTGCTGTACGCAGCAGAGTAGAAGTATGTATACCTCAATATCATCTCATATTCTAAGCAAGTATTGCTTTGAGTTATTTTACTAACATGATAGGACATTTCTTCTTACATCTGTTTATCTGCCCTTGGACTGAAGGTCCTGTAAGGCACAGACAGAAGTTTTTTGGAAAGCATCCAACTGCCCCCAACAAAATAATGACTTTTGCTTAATGAGAATTAATTCAACTATAATAAAGAACAGCAAACAGCAGAGATGCTCTGGCTTGATTTTAAAGAGATGAGTTGCAGTGAAACCCTGAAATAAATGATAATGCCAAAGGAAAAATCCTTCACTGTTGTCAAACTGTTCAGAAAGCGTTAACATGGTTCATTCATTTTCAGCTGCAATACCATGTTGAAAACATACTTTTGCTGGTCTGCAGTTGATTGATGTACATTACTCATATCAGGCTAATGGCACTTTATTTTCCAACAGTAGCAAGTAATGAGTGACCTTGAGTGCATATTGTTTTGCTGAAAGGTTTTGTTGCTCCATGTACTCTGTGAGCACCCCAAGGAAATGAGGGCCCTGTATTGGTGTTTTTCAGCAAACCTCATTTCTTTCATGGCTTTCCGTAAAAGAATTTGATACAGGGATAGAAGCTAACCTCAGTGAGTAAATGAAATATTGATCCACACTACTCTGGCCTTGCCTTCACCTTGTCCCAGGGCTGTGAGTTACTGACTTTTCTGTTTTGGCTGTAATAGGAATTATTACAACAGGCCTGTGCGAGTAATTACTTGGCATGGCAAAAAGGAGGGTCCATCATATATTTCTGTAGAGACGTTAGTTTCCATCAGACCAGCAGTCTGCTTTTTTGGCCCTGTCTTTCCTGCTCTTGATTCAATTCTCTTAACCATCATTAATCAAGTTCCTTGTCAGTAGAAGTTTATCAAAAGTATTAAGTGAGCAAGGTTGCATGGCCTCCTTAAGGAAAAAAAAAAAAGCCAAGAAAAAGAAGCACCCATGCAGGGCAGTAAATTTTAAAATATGGAAGGCTGGTTCCATGATGTATATGAGTGTCTTTCCAGGTGGAATGAGCAGTTTGTTTTAGTGATAGATATTGTGTTTGAGCCATGATAGAATCCTTCTCAAGTTTATATGTCATAGACTATCATTTATGAGAGACCATGTGTTTCTAAATGGTGAAGGTCATGGCTGATGGCAAAAGTAAAAGCAGTGGTGATTCATTAAAAATAGTTAATAGGGCCTACTGTTGACAGGGATAAATAGCGACATGCTGCTTTTTCAACCCACAAGCAACTAGTTTAGGCAATGTTTCTTCTGTGTTCTCCCTCACTTCTGATTGCCAGACAGCTGTGAACATACATAGAGACATAAGCAAGATTGCTTCCACCCTGTTAATAATAGATGCAGGATGGGTTTCCAGTGTGAATGACTTCTCTAGATACAGATTTTCCAACCAGCGCCTTTGGCAGACTGACTAAACATTCAGCTCACAGTGATTTGTTAGCTAATAATCAAGTTTACACTGTACACTTAATTCTTATGGACCAAACACGTTTCCTCACTATACTGCTGGGATCCCATCCTTCAGTTTGAACACCAGCTAACGTCCCGGTAGAGCCCATGTAACATCAATTGAAGCTGTGCTTGCATAAAGGACACTAAGATAGGATCTCATGGCATTGGAATGGCTAAAATATTAACAATCATTAGTGTAACCTCAATCAGAAAAATGAAATTTCCTTAAGCTATGCAGAAAATGAACTCTTCAAATCCAGTTAGAAAGAAAAGATTTTAACTGATTGTTGTGATGGTGTTCCTTATTTTGTTTTTATTTTTTAAATGCAAACAAACAACAATCATCATTAAAACAAAGGTTTAGTCTACTTAGAAAAGTTTACACATATATTTTGCAAAACAGATTTGAGGCTGCATTTGAAAGGAGAGTTTGGCAAATGTTCTCTCATGAACACAGCTCTACAGTACACACAAATGATAGCCTATTGATTGCCTATGGCTTTGTTTGGTTTTAAATACAGAGAACTATACTACTAATACATAGTCATTATTGATTCATGCAGAGCAAAGTTTCATAGCTTCCAGAGATAAAATCAAATCCATTTAATTTTATCACACCTGAGTGTTCTGGGTCAGTGGCAAAATTGGACAGAACTCAATACTGTTTTACCAGACACAGGAGCCAGAGTATCTTTAGTGCAAACTGGTGAAATTGCGCCAAAGCAAACGGATGTAAACTCTTTGCTAAAATGAAAGGAGTATTTCCTGGTCCTTTAGCTTCATCAAACACACAGCTTTATCCCTGACAGATTCTCATCCTAACAGAGCAGAGGCAGACCTTATATCAACTTCATTGTGGCAATTATATATTGCAACAAGGGTTGTAATTTTTAGTGACTGATCAGACAGACTGGAAAGCTGGAGAAAGAGCCAGTTCACCTTTCGTTTCTGATCCTTCTTTGATAACTGAACATCTTGTTCTGTCTCTCCTGGCATTTTCCTACCTTTCTACAGCTAACACACTAGCCAACATGAGTACAGGGGCGGAATTCTCATCTATTTTAGGAGAAAATTGTGTTTATCATTCCACTCAAGGGGTTTCCTCCATGATCTTTGTCTCAACTATTTAGAGAGTTCCATTTCTTAGATGATGGTGAAGCACTACCAAAATTAATGTGATTAATGACTTCCCTAGGAGCTGATGGTGCTCTGCTCAAGTGGACACTGGAATAAAACCACAGCAAATAAAAAAAAAAAAAAAGGAAAAAAAAGGAAAGGGAAACCTACTGGTTAATTAAAAATAGTAACAAAGAGAGCAACTGAAAGAGTGACTGCAGTAAGGCTTCGTTAATTCTGCCATCTCCTGTCCTTTGTCCTCATATGGTAACATACGCTTTGCAGCTGCCCAGATCAGAGCTCAAATCCTGGAATTACAGATGCTCCCTCACTTTCCTTCCTCTTGCTTCACTGCAGTAAAAGAAGTCTGATTTTTCCTTACTTGTAAATGTAATAAAAATGATGTTTTAGGCAAGCTGGGAGATAGGTAAATGTTGTTTAGCTGATAACAATTCTCAAATGTAGTCTCTTTTTTTTTTAACTTTTTTAGGCACTGATTAACTGCTACTTCCCAATCATCTGCAGCAACACCACCAGCCTCTAAATTAGAGAGGCAGACAGTGAAAAATATTTGATTACTAAGTAGAAAGGTAAAAGAGCCATCTGTTGTGATTATTTTAATGCTTATACTTTGATATTTCTATAAAAGGATCAGTTACCTTAATATAGTCATCTTGAGAAAGATGGTCTGCAGTGGTTACAAATTGACTTTTTATGGAGAAAATAAGACTGTTCCTAACCTATTGCACCGATATTATGTTTTGTTAATATTTTATTAAATAAAAGTCCTCCCATTAAGGGTGGCAAATTGCTTTATAATTATAGCACTTCACACACTAGAATGACTATTTCATTTTATGGAAGAAAAGCTCAAAATACAATTTAATTATCATCCAGTGTCTTTTCATCCTTCTAAAGGTTTCAGCAGAAAGCACTGTTATATACATCTCAAATCTCTCCTTTTCCAAATATTAGTTCAAATTAAAGAAAATTATTACTTCTGTTCCATGCTTTCCCTGCTAATGAAATAGTTGTAGTGAACATTTGTACATGGATCTAGATGAATCAAATGAACAATGTGAGCAACTATAAAATATAGACCTTTTACCTTCTATATAAAGGGTGATTTATATACAATATGAGCACTGAGTTAACTCAAGTAGTCTAGAAACAGATTTAGTTAAATCTGTGTAACTCCCTTATGCAGTCTCTCTTAAATCAGTTTAAGAGAACCTTAAATCGATTTAGCCTCATGCAATTGATAGATCCGAATTGGGTTTTAAACCAATTTAGTTGAAATTGGTATCCAAGCTGTAATCAGACAGCCTCCAAGTCAATCAGACTGATCTTAGTCTGAATCAGTACACTTTTGCAGTTTTCAGATGAGAGCAAAATTGCAGCACCAATGACTTTTTATCACTTTTTCTCTTTGAACATTTTGATAGAGCCATTAAATTCTGCTGGAAAGCATCAAGTCTGCCTTATGTACAACCATCTTCTCTCCTACTTGAACACACCAATAACAGTTCTGGTTCCTGGGACTGCAAACTCAAAGGTTATTTGATTTCCAGTGGAGTGCTTTGTTTGTCTGCTAGATGATTATCACTGCAACACTAGCAATATTACACTACCTATTTTGTAAATGAAAGCTCAGCTGATTCATATAACTCTGAAATGTTGTCACTGAAATATTCTGATTCTAGAGGCACTAATTTTAAAATACCCTAATTTAATCAAACATGATGCAGAAACAGTTATCAGTTATAAAACCAAGGAAAAAATCCAAACAAGCCCCCTCCCTCAACAGCAAGAACTCTGTAGAATGATCTTTAGAGACAATATTGACTCCACCTTCATGAACAAAGCAGCAGTAAAACAGAAAATCACCATAAGTTCAATCCCAAACACAGGTGCTTTAAAATGGCCCCCTGAATGGCAATTAGTCTGAAATGTAGCCTTCGGAGCCTGAAGATTTGAGCCAATTTAAATGTCAAAGTTGGAATGAACTGATTGTCCTTACACAAGCCCAATACTTAAGGACAGGAAAAGGATAAAGAAAGTCCATTTTTTCAGTCTTGTTAGTCCTTTCCAAGCACGATATAATACGTAAACCCTTCTATATACTTCGCGGGTTTTTCCCTGTCGGAATAGAAAGAAAACCTTTTACTTTTACTTTTTTTTTTGTTTTTTTCTTCTTTTGCCTTCCTCCTTCCCTCCTCCCCCACCATCCTCCTTCCCTATCCCCTTTTTATCATTGCCATGGCATCGTGTCATTCAGGTCCTTGTTTTAAAGGTTTAATTGCTAACTTGTGAACTTCAGTGCCTGGGGAAGAAGCAGGATGCATCTTCTGCATCTGCAGAAAAAAAGCAATTTCCTCCATATGCAGCACGTTGCCTCACACCACATATATTTAATAAAAATCCAGTATTTATTTCCCAAGAAGATGCAAAAATAAGTTGTCTTTAACTCTTCTATTACAATTATTTGTTACAAATTGCAGCCCTTCAGAGCTATTTCATTGCACAGAAATACTTGGTTTGTTTAAAAAGGTAAAATCTCCCTGTGGCACAACTTGTAAGGTCAGACTGAAGAGAACACATTATTATTTCTGCTATGAAAACTGCCCTACCTAATGGATTTTCATTTAAATGTACTTCGGAGTTAACAACATATTAGAAACCAACAAAACCTTAAACACTGGACTGAGGACATTAAAAACTAGGCACACTTTTCTGTTCCCTCTCCTTCTCTGTAGATAAAATGTAGTTAGGGTTTTCTTTTTAAATAAACAACCAATATATTACTCTGGATTTTTTGAGGTTACTCTTCTGTGATAATAATTTTATTATTATATAGTCACCCAAAGGCATAAGTAAAAAAATCTTCTGGGGTGAAATTATTCATTTCCTAATTTTTGCCTAACTTAGTTTGGCATGATATTGTTAGTCTCCATTTGAAGGGACCTTACAGCAGAAGTATGAGACGTGTTGAAAGGGCAACCAAGACAGAGCTGTCAGAGCTGCACAGGTGCAGCTGGGACAGCACACAGGCATTTGTATGAAAGTTGCTTTTGTGTGTGTTTGAAGGCCTCATGTATTTTAAATGGTTTGTTACTGTCAGGAACAGATTCTAGTGGGCTTCTGGTACCTAGAACTTCAGAATCTCTGCCTACCAAGCATGGAAGGGATATTACTGAATGGAGATATCCTACCCATTCAGACTATTAGAATCCAAACCAAAGATGAATTACTATTTTGATCTAACTACCCCCTACACAGGACGTTTCCACATCTCGTTCTTTTCTGGATTTAAAGATTGGAACAAGAATGGCTTCAGATTTCAACTACAGTGTGGAAGAAGAGAAGGGTTTGAGCCATTATGGTAACATTCGAAAAGAGAAAGAGGGGTGAGGGAGTTTTTCCTGTCTGGTCTAGCTTGCAGCCCTCCTTCTCACATGGTATCTGAACTGAGGGACAACATCACTGCAGTGTGAACCCAGACCTTTCCGTCATTCCCAAATTCTATTGCATACAATTCTTACACATAAGGTCCCTTCAATTATTTCTGCACTGGCTCTGCACCAACATAAGCACTGGCAAAAATTCAAAAAGTTTTTCAAGGGAATGATTAATTGTATAAATGTTCTGAGATACACAAAAAATATTCACTCATTTGAATTATCCTCTCAGGCTCTTACTGGTTGAGATGACATTGCAAAAGTTTATAGAACATCTTGCCTCATTTCAAACAACAATTCAGGCGCATACACATGAGCCAACAGTCAGAAGCAGGTTAAACAGACATTTTTGTCTTTGTCTTCCCATATATGACTTTGAACAGCCTGCTATTGCACTGGCCAGGCTTCATTCTTTTCCATTTACGTGGCCTTTTATGAGTAACTTATGCAGATCCAAGTTTTAATCTGACACTAAGGATTTGGTGATTTATTCCCTAGTATACCACAAAAGGTAAGAATTAGTCTTTATTTTCAGCATTTTTTGGAAAATTATAGTTCTGCTGTAGATACCCTGCACACAGTAATTGTGTCTTAGATTAAAATGCACCTTATAAAACTGGTGGATGCACTAGAGGGAAAGCATGGACTTCTTACCCAAACACAAGTAATTTTTTAATTTAGTCTTATTACTTATCGAGCTTATGCTCCTCAACACTTTAAATCTGAATTGATTTGGTACTAGCCAAAAAAACAAAGTATGGACAACTGAAATTGATAGATACTACTGTAGCTTTTTAAGTGCACCAACCTAGGAGAGATCAGCCCATGGTGTCTGTTTCTTTCTGATTTTCTTTTCCACCATTTTATTTTCATTCTAATGACATAGCCTTTGCTGCTATAAACAAAAAGGTGGTAAAAATGCATATTAAAATGCAGCACATAACATTTCTCAGTTCCTCTCAATGGTGCAATATTTCAGCAAACTGTCAGAATGTTTAAAACCAGCTACTATTAAGAGCCTCTTGCTTCTAGTAGTACAAGGAACAGAAGCAGCTCATGCCACTTAACTCAAAGTCTTACTTTACCCTTATGTTCTCTGTTACTTATGTCCCATTACAAAAAGCTCAGGCACCTCTTTAAAGATCATTTTGTGGAAAGAAAAAAAAACACCATCCTCCCACCCTCCAAAGTAAATATTTGTACATCTTGGTAGCTAACGGTGCGTCAGAACCAATAGGATTTCCCTCCCTGCCGCGTTTTGTTTCCTGTCCTCATTAAAATACTTCTTAATGAAAATGTCATTGGCATTTCACCCGTAGTCAGCTCTCAGATGCTCATTACTCTTATTCTTGAGACAAACGTTGGACTGAGAACAAAAATATTTTTTCCCTTAGGAGAAGTAAGATAGTATAAAAAAATACAATACAAACTAACTTACCAGGAAATCTCAGTCATTTCAGTATATTGTTTCAAGTGTTCTAGTTTTAAATTCTCTAAAATTGCAAAATGCACTTCATTCTAAGCGTTATCTTAATTTTCTTCAGGATACCTTTGTGCTTGGAAAGCAACCTTTATTTAATAAACAGAACAAGACCACGAAAAGGGTTAGAAAGAAATTTTGATTAAAGATTAAGGGCCAGATGTAAAAAAAATGTAGATTCACAGAACAAAAGTACATGTAAGAAACCAAAGGCCTGGAAATCTAATACTGCTAACCAAAGTTCTCAACCTGACTGCTTAATTAATATTTTTCAAATAGTCATTATTCCTAAATGAATCTCTACAACAATTATTAAACCCTAGATAAAATCATTATCACACCCCCATATGCATTCTTTCTAATCAAGACAGTCACACAATCAAGAAGTGAAAACATGAAAGGACATACTAAAACCAGGTTGAATCCTTGGAGCACCAAAGTTTTGTACCCAAATCTCACCAGCCAGAAAAAACCCAACTAAGCCACAAAAACAATAGCATAACTTGCTTCTGCCACCCGCAAGTAAAGATGCTTTACTTTAACACTTATTTAAGAAAATGTTTGAGGTGTTCTAGGGTGGCCCTACTGGATAAGAACATTTAATAACAGCAATGAGTTATTGGCTTTGTGTGCGATCTGAATAATTCTTCAGTGAAAAGACTGCTAGTACCATTGGTGGACAAACTTAATAGAGCAAGAAACTTGTACAGTTTGAGACAAAACTTTCATTATCTTAGTTTAAATTATCCACATTGATAAAGACCTTTGGCTTCAAAAACCACAGTAAATACAGCTTTTTCTTTGAGTTCACTCTTCAAAAGCACAAGCGTGGATCCTGTCCTAACATACACACCTTTGGAGAGACAGTCTTCTGAATTTTTGTCAGGAACTCATTTCTGATAGGCTCGTGTTGAGAAATAAGGGTGCAAGGAAAGAGCCTCTTTTATGCCAGTAATAGTCACAGCAAGAAAAACACTCAAATACTATCTTACAATTGGCAGGTTATTTGAATTATTGCCTCATTTAAGTTTATCAATGGAGAACAGAAAGTTGGATACAGCTTTTGAAGTCTGCAAATTGAAACCTTTATTTTGAGAGGGTTTGGAGTCATGGCATGGCCCAAATCAAAACAAAGGTGCAGATAATTATGAAACAGAAACTTCAAGTCAGATTCCACCTTTCTGATTCACAAAGCCTATTTTTTTCCCCTAGTGTTTTCCTTTAAGCCAAGTAATTAGTGCCTTATGAGTGATCCTAATAGTGAAACTGAAGCTCCATCTGTGACTGTTTATACAAATTACGTACCTCATCATGTATCACTAGTGGGACAAAAGAGAAAGATGTACTGTAGGTATTACATATTCCTGTATCTTCTTGGTAGGATGCTTACATGAGCTGCATTTTGTTTACAGGAGAAGGAAGTGAAGAACTGCCAAAATAGTGATTCCAGAAGTAGTTATAAATTACCACCAAAACTAAAGTAACCTTCCAAAACTGTTTTTTTCCAATGCATATTTAAATACTGATTTCTCAGGCTCTCCCTCACAACCTTCCTGAGACAGGTAAATAATATTTTGATACAATGAAAGAGGTACAGTGCCCACAGAAACAAAGAGAAAGGAAGCCTTCCTTTCCCCTCCACAACAGTTCTCTGAAGCTTGATTTTAAAACATTGAGGAAAACAAAAAAGAAACAGTAGGGTGAAATGCTGCTGTGTTGTAACAAATAACATATTCGTGTAAACATTGAAGTCAATCGCAAACATGCAAGCCAGGGCAGAAGCTGAGGAAGAAGATGAAATTTCCCAAGGGCATATAGTGACAGGACCACGGGGAATGGCTTTAAGCTGACAGAGGGGAGATTTAGATTAGACATTAGGAAGGAGTTCTTCCCTGTGAGGGTGGTGAGGCACTGGCAAAGGTCACCCAGGGAAGCTGTGGCTGCCCCATCCCTGACAGCGTTCAAGGCCAGGCTGGACGGGGCTTGGAGCAACCTGGTCTAATGGAAGGTGTCCCTGCCCATGGCAGGGGGTTGGAACTGGATGAGCT
>WYDI02038393.1:0-15888 GCA_009867235.2 Psittacus erithacus | reverse complement strand
GGCGTGGGGGGAAGGACAGGTTGTGGGGGGAAAACAAGCAGGCTACATGCTTTGTCTAATTTACGACTAAGCTTAAATGCTTCAAAAGGAATTGAGAATAGGCAGATGACTTCAGCCTGTATTACTTATGGAAATCTGTGATGATCCTGTGATGATAGTATATTCATCTTTTTATCTGTTCTTTTAGTGATGGAATATCTCTGTAGTGATTCTGTGGCATTTTTCATATTAGCTTACCATTGATTTATTCTATCTGTTCTAACAAGGATGTTCATTAACAACAAAACCTTTCCTGCCAATATTGCTACTGGGTAGTATAAATTATTTTCGGTAGTTCATTAAGACCGGAAAAAAAAAATTGACTTAATTCCAAAGAAACTTGCAGTTCACTTTTTAGCTTATCATTAGTGAGCTAGGTAGAAGGAAGGATGCTATGGGAGGGCATGGCTGTCAGTTTACGGTCTAATCTGATGTCGTGCCAGCTGTCTGTATAAGCACAGGCTCTTGTGTTGACTGATTGTAGTCACAGACATTGCTGCTTAAGATAGTTACAGATTTGTATTCTAACTAAATAACAAAACACTTGTGAATTCTCAGGGTGATAGCCTAAGGAGGATGTAAAATTTGAAAGAATCACTTTGTGATTCTCATGCAGTAGTTATAGGTTAAAACAATGTATAAGGGGGTGAAATTTTGACCTTAAGGTCTACCAGACACTGATTACAGTGCAGCAAGGATTTTACTGAAATTCTGAGGAGACACTCTTATTATTTTGAGATGGGGATAACGTTTAGTATCTTGAGAAGATGGGGGTTTGTGTGCTTCCAGCTTGAAAAGTGGTGCTATTGCTTGTGTAATACAATTTTTTGGTTTTGTTGTCAATTCTTCCAAGTTACATCTGTATTACACTGCATTTTTCTTATAATAACATTATTTGCAGAACTTTGATGGCATTGATTTTGTTGGACTGCTCATTGATACTCTTTCTAGCCAATTCTAAAAGCGAGTATCTAAAAAATACTCAGAAGGCGATGCTGGAACTATTTTGAAGCTATTGATGTATTTCAGAAATATGTTATGAAGTAAATCATAGTATGCCTGGCTGTTTGCCTGGTTGGATGCAAGCACTTTCTCCTGTTTGAAGTAACAACTTCCTGGTTGAACAGCAGTTCTTCACTGTATGAGTTCTACTTTTATACCAGTAATTCCCCGTAGAAGTGTGGGTGCTCCTGCATAACTGTCATCAATGGGGAATTCAACATAAAGGTGTTTGTGCTTATCTAGTCTTGCAGGTAAGTGTAAAAACATCAGCCTATATGAAAAATAAGTACTCTAAAAAAGGCTTATAATAATTTATAGGACAGTCTGTCAGATGACAACATTAATTTTTCTTGCAACTAGATTTGTTAATGTGATGTAGATTCAATCAGTAGTTGATTTGTACATTTCAACTTCATATACCTGGGTATGTAAATTACTCTAGAGGCGATTTATAAACTTGCTTTACTTCAAATGAAAGGTCATCAGCATCAGTCATGTCCAAAAGTTAATTATTAAAACTTGGCTTTGCCTTGAATACAAAATGAAATGAAAGGAAAAAAAAAAAGAGAAAAAAACCACAACCCCTGAATAGGTGAAGTTATGTTAAAGTCATGTTAATTAGGAGTCATGCAAAAGGATTCATGCAGTTAAAAATGCCTGCCTATGTCAATTGCATTATAGGAATGGAGACTAGATTGTAATTGTGTAGTTTTCCTGGGCTTATATCACTTAAATTTCATCACATTGTAGGTTAGGTTAGTGCAGACAAAGGGTAGGCAATGTAAAATTTGCAGGCTTACTTAATCAACACCTGAGAAATGTTTTAGGATGCATTCTGATGGTGAGCAGAAAGGTGTTAGCATAAGATACAGGTGTCTGTCTTTGCACTCTCATCCAGACCAGCAGGAGTAATCATCTACTTTGTAAGGTTATCTGGTTCCACCCCCTGAACCCAGGGCCACATTAGGTGCTCAAACGGCATGCTTTCACATGTGGCTAATGTTAGCCGGATAACACTGTTCACATCCTGAAGGTCTTCAGTCTTTCTAAACTGCTGTAGTACATTGATCTCAAAGCAGTGGGTGACTGCCAACACTTACATTTGTAAATGTTGTGTATGCATGCTGTGAAATGGTAGAATTTGTCCTGTAATATCTAATGAGAAAGAACTGGTGTTTGAACTGTTACTTTGTTATGAAAAGTCTGTCTTACCTATTACAAACCAAGAGCAAGCCTTGGAAAATGGTATTCTGTAATTTTGAAATTCAGAAGTACTTTTAAATGGTCTATAGTGTAATTTAATAATGATGGGAGTGGTAGATGCTAGTGAATGTAATTTTTGCGTGAATTTTTGTTTTTTTCATTCTTCCTTTGCCTTGGTGGCCAAGTTGATTAATAATTATACAAAATCAGAGTAATACAAAACTGTTAAAATTAAAAGATCATTACTAGGGAAAAACTTATCGCACAGAAAATTCGTAGTTTTACTAGAAAAGTTAGCTTGGCATTTCACATACATGGTGGTGTACCAATACAAGTTACACAGTGTTCAGAATTCACATGGTGAAGCATCATAAGCCTTTCCCAGTTATGTTTTCTCTAGTGGGAGATTAAAAAAAAGGGGGGCATGAAGAGTAAAACAAGCACATTGTGTCCTTTTATTAAAGCTCATTTATTGTGGCTGTTATAAATGGTAGATTTCTGGACAATAGAAACACATTTAGCGGTTGCTATTTGGAGGAACTGCTGAAAGGCTTGGTTGGCTGATGTGTCTGGAGAGCAACTGGATGAAGTCTTTTCTTAGTTTGTCTCTGGAAAGGAAGGAGAACTTTCACTGCCACAAGTTTACTAGGTCACTACCACTGGAGACATTATTGTAATTATTTTTGTGTAAGCAGGTATTACTGTGAAGCAGATATCTAAAGAATATGATAACAACAAAAAACAACCATAATCTGAATCTATAAGTCTAATATTACAGTTTCTCTTGTTCTGATCAAAATGAGGTACTACTGATATTCTCAGACTGTGTCTGTTTAAATACTGGGAAGGCTTCAAAGGTATTTTAATATTTAAATTATTTTTACAGAGAAGGATGGAGGGAGCAGCAGAGAATGACAGAACAGAATAGTTTAGGTTGGAAAGAACCTCTGGACCCCATCAGACCCAGCCGCTCCTGTTCAGAGCTAGGCCAACTTCAAGTTGGAACCAGCTTACAAAGTTGGATTCAGTTGCTCAGGGTCTTACCTGGCTATGTTTCAGATTTTTTCCAAGGATGGAGGTTCCACAGTCTTGGTAGGCAACCTCTTCCAGTTTGACTGCTCTCATTGTAGACAAAAGTCTCCCTGCTATCTAATTCCTTGTTGCAGGGCATTAGCTATCTGTTGCGTAGGTTGTTTTAAATAGTATTGCTTATTCTTAATGGATCCTATGAGGCGAAACACTTAAACTCTCACTTTTCAAATTCAAATAAACCATTATGTGTCTGCAGCACTAACCATTAGTGGCAGTGGTTTAATTTCTGTCTTCCCGGTCAAGTCCTAAGTATTGAAGCTGCAGATTTGCAGAAAGTTTTGGTTTTGTACGCCTTCTCCTTGTCTGGGAATCACGATGTGCATTTTATGTAGTAAAGAAATTATCCTTCTGTTTCACTGCTCTTACTATTCAAAGTGCAAAGCTTGTCCCAAAATGCAGTTGTTCATATATTTAAGAAATGTTTACTTTCCAGCTGTAACTTTTATTTTTGGCAAGTAATGTTTAGTCTGTTAGTAATGGACTTGCTCTTTAATTCCAGCAAAAGGACTAATTCACCTTTGGAAGGCTCGGTGAATTTATTTCATGGGAAATAATAAAACATTTGTAAAAGTGCTAGTGTGGTATAATGGGTAACTTAATTTCCTAAATAACCTCTGACTTCTGGAATATAATCCCTTTTCTTAGTCTTAACTGAAGAGTGAGTTGTTAAAGACTAGAAGCCTTCAGATGAGAGCTTGTTGACTGTTTGCCTCTAGAGAATAAAGCTGACAAGGTACTTTCTTTTTTAAAGCTAACAATGTATCTGCATTTTAGTTAGTACTCCTAGACTGAATATCAGAGGTTAAACAGACTGCTTCTGTCCTGATTTGAAAGGAAAGACTTTCAGCTTAAAATGGAACTGTATGATAAATTTTATTTTTATACTTATGTGTTATTCTTTGAAAACATCTCAAAGTTTCTGTTTGTTTCTTTGGATGTATACCCCAAATTAGAATATGAACTCGCATAAAAATGCTTGTTTAGAAAACAATACTTCTCAGTCCTTTTGTGAGAAAAAGATGATGGTTGCTTTGTACATGTTACACTGCAGGCTTAATGGAAATACTTTCTCCTGATCTCTGATTTCAAAGGAAAACTGAAGAGTTAGAAACTGCAAAGGAACTTCGTTAACCCACCTCTGTAGCACAGGTCAGTTCCCATCAGCCTAGGGAGTGAATGTTGTTGCCGGTGCCATGCGGTAGTTAATGAAGTAATATCTTGTTCACAGATTTTAGTGGCTGTAGGGTTAGGATTTTTGCAATAGGTGAGGCTGGAAAATGTCCTTTTGGTGTAATGTAAGTTGTCACAGCTTTCAGTTTATTATTGAAAATGTTCATTTTATTGGTCCCTTATATCTTGTAGCAAGGTGTATTGGAAAAAAGGGTGAAAAGTTTATAGCACAGAAAACATCCTCTGCCATTCATGGTGTAAGTGGGACTTTATGTGAGCAATTTGTGGGTTTGATTGTGGCTTGTTTGATTTTCTGGTGGGTTTTTTTGTTTGTTTTGTTTTGGGGAGGGTGTTTTTGGAGGTATGTGTGTTTATTGCATTGGGTGGTTGCTTTTGTTTATGTGTTTTGCCAGGTTGTGTTTGGTTTTTTCAATCAAGGCATGTTCTGAACCATTTACATTTGAATGTTATGGCTGCATGAGCTGTTTGATTTTTAGCTGTCCTTTACTGAAAGAGTGTTATTGCTTTGGAATTTCATTACTTTAAAGCCCCAAAATATTTTTTTTGTATCTTATTCTATTCCTGGGGGAAATCCTGCAGTGCTAGACAGTTAAACCCAAAACCTCTTTAAAATAAAAAAAAAAAACAACAAAAAACAAAAGATGAAGTGCTCATTTTTGGCTCTTTGATGTCTTATTATGTTTGTCTTATGAATATACTCAATAATATTTTTCTGCACTTGATGGGAATTTAGTTTTGGGTGTTGTTTACCTAACTATTGTGAACTAAACCCATAAAAAAATCAGAACCTTAAATAAGTGACCTCTTTGTTCATTACTTTGTATAATTCTAAGTCTCCTTAACTGCATGTCAGCCAGAACCTTTCTAATTCTAACCAAAGTAAGAACTTTGGTTTCTTATTTCTTTAAAATTTGCTATTTTTATAGGTTTTTATAGATGTTTCTTTCGACACGCCTGCATAATAAAGGGCTTATGACGTATGAGAATCTAGCAATTGTCTTGTCTTTTCTATACAATTAATTGAAATGTTTGACTTTGGAGAGGAGGGAAGGCTATCAGTTTATCTTGAAATAAGCTTTCTTGACTCAGTATTTTTGCATTATATGAGTACAGTTACACAGATACAGTAATTGTCTCTAATGGATAGCAGTATTTCACTGAGCATTGCAAAACACCTAGATAGTACTCTGAGGGGGCAGGTGATGGAAAATCCAGACTCTAATTCAACTCAGGTGAAATATTAAATTGCGTTGTTTTATATTCGCCATGGAGCTGTATGGCTCAGGTTATATGAACCTCTGTATTGAGGTGTAAGGAAAATAACATTGAAGAAATACCATACTAGAGGAAAAAAAAAGCATGCAACAAATGGCTTCTACAAAATCTGTCACTGATCTTATTACATATCATGAATTGTGTAAAATGTCAAGTGACATTTTTAATTATTCTATTAGCTCTATTAGTTCTATTCTGTGAAGTTTGCAGACGAACAAATCAGTAATTTATGTGGTGTAATTTTGATGTTATGTTTAAATAATTTGCTGTCAGGTGTAGATAATCATAAATTCAACTGTGTCTCCCTAACTAAGGATTGCAACTAGCTTACTTTTAAAACATTAACCGGTTTAATAATTAAATGGTACAGTGTGTCATTGGCAAAGTCAACAAGAATGCAGGAAGGAGCTGAAAACATTTCTGAAAAGTACATCAGAAATATGTTTCATTTCTGGAGTAGCAGCAGCAAAGCCTCAATGTAAAAAGTTCTTCCTTTTAGAGATCATAGATACATTTTACCATATTTGGCAATATTAATTTCTTTTTTTTTTCTTTTTTTCTTTTTTTTTTTTTTTCATTTCAGCCATAATCAGCAGACCACGTCATTTAGACATCCTGTGACAGGACAGGTTTCTCCAGAAAATATTGAATTTATTTTGCGAGAAGAGTAAGTAGTTTTACCTGCCGTAGTTTAGTAGTTTGACAGTTCTTCCTTTTGTAGAAAAAAATGACATTGGTACGATTTATGCTTAAAAATTTTCTTCTCACTGTGATGTTTTTGGTTTTAGCACTGTTCCATGTTAGGGCTTAAGAGAAAATCTTTGCCAGATCTTTAAAAAAAGATTTTTTTAAAACAAAACCAAACAACCCCCACTCCCCAGTAAACAAGCAAAAAAGACAATATAAATAGGATGCTTAAGCAGTGCTGCTTTAGCCTTATAGAAATATCAGATATACAGAACATAAACGTGAAGTGTCTTTAGAACGAACTGGTAGGTTTGTACTGAAATTGAAATGCACAAAATAGCACTTGTTTCCATTGTAATTCCGTGCTTTTCTTACGTTTTAGATTTTCTATGTTCCCTATCTTGGGCTGGTATTTATAAAAAAAAAAATTAATAAAAAAATTGATTAGGCATTTTTCAATTTATTCTAAAGAAATGGAATAACATCCATGGTTTCCAGCACATTTTATCTTGATTGTCTGATTAAAAAAAAAAAGAAGAAATGCATGTGTTCAAAGTGGTGTATCTGGGCATTTTGTTGATTTGCTTGGATCACTCCTTGACTACTCCTGTCATCCCTGCTGCATGCTAGATTGCTCCTGTAATCCCTTCCGTAGTGGGATGACTGGATATCTTCCCTAGACGAAGTCTAGGAGAAAATTCTACATTGCCTCTAAAATCACTCCAAAGGGCAAGAGGAATGGGACAACACCAGATAGCTTTTCCTTTTCCTGCCTAATCTTCCAATCCTGTTTAAGCAGCCTCCAGCCCTTCATGTGTCACAGAGGCTGGCATTAGGCTGTAATAGCCTGGATTGGTGGTTTGTATGGCTGACCATACAATTCTTAATGCTTTGTTTTAAATCATGTGACATCTAATTTGCTTTACATATAATTTACAGCACTGTAAAATCAAGAAAAAGGAGGCCCAGAGAAGGGACATGCATGACTTCCAGGAGACTGAAGCTTTTTGGCAATGTCTTCTCTTATGGACTTGGAGAGGAAAGAAGTGGAGTGTGGCTATATAGGTCTCTCCTCAGAGGTTCTGGAACAGCCTTGAGAAGTGCTTCTCAAATGGTTTAAAAACCAAACCAACCAAATGAACACAACAATAATAGCAAAACCCCAACAGAAAAACAACTGAACAGCTGCCCTTCCCCAAGTCCAAAGCAAGTCCAAGGGCCGGTCCTGTGTTAAGGCACCTGCTGCAAACCAGCATGATGTAGGATGTTGAACATATTTTGTCGTGTATGGGGAGGCCTTTGCACAAAGACTGAGGGACAGCTACTGAGCTGGAGGTCACCCCAGCTGTTACATGGTATGTGGGTGCCTTGCTGCTCAGAGGGCTTTGGCTTATGACAGGTATCCAAAGGAGCTGCTCCAATTCACTTAGTGAGGAGAACAGGTATCTTGGAATGGAGCAAATCTCAAAGACAGTCTGGACAACAGCCACTGTGCATCTGTGTTCCAGCTTCCACCTGTTAATTGATTTTAATTAATTTTAATGTTAATTAATCTGTTGCAGAGATCCAATCAAATTTAATACAAAGATCTGTACATGTGTAAGGAAAAACAGGTGTTTGGCTAGAACTCCTTTGAGTGCCTCACTGAGTTAGTCACACTTCCCTAGGCTGTTTCTGCTTTTGTAGTCATAGTAGCAGATAAAATATTACAAGCGGAACTGAAAGAACAACTTGCTGGTGATGACATAGAATCATAGAATAGTTAGGGTTGGAAAGGACCTTAAGTGGAGGGCCATGAGGATGATCAGGGCACTGGAGCACCTCCCGTATGAAGATAGGCTGAGAAAGTTGGGGCTGTTCAGCCTGGAGAAGAGAAGGCTGCGTGGAGACCTTATAGCAGCCTTCCACTATCTGAAGGGGGCCTATAAGGATGCTGGGGAGGGACTCTTCATTAGGGAATGCAGTGATAGGACAAGGGGTAATGGGTTCAAACTTAAAGAGGGGAAGTTTAGATTGGGATATAAGGAAGAAGTTCTTTACTGTGAGGGTGGTGAGGCACTAGAATGGGTTGCCCAAGGAAGTTGTGAATGCCCCATCCCTGGCAGTGTTCAAGGCCAGGTTGGACAGAGCCTTGGGTGGCATGGTTTAGTGCGAGGTGTCCCTGCCCATGGCAGGGGGGTTGGAACTAGATGATCTTGGGGTCCTTTCCAACCCTAACTATTCTATGATTCTATGATAAGGCTGCTGGACCGGTGTTAGATTTACTTTAACCACACTTACGTGTGCATTCCTTTGAAACGCCTGTGGTGCAATTACTTAGGTTAGGTATATGTAATGTTTACATTTCTTCTCTCTTACCTTCTTTTAAGTAACAGTTCTTCAATAATTGCATACCAAAAAGAAGCAGCAGGCACTTATAGCCAGGTATTGAATTGTACCTGTTGCTAAATACTAGTAGTTGTGTATTAGCTTTACCATGTATCTGTAATAGTATGTTTGCAAATGAGAAGATAGCGCTTTAAAGTTAAAAAAGGTAAGATTTGAACATAAATGTAGAAAAATAGGGAAAAAATATTTTGTGCTTAATCCAATGTGAGTTATCCTCTTTTTCTGCCTGTTTTTCGTGCAGCTGCTAAAGACTTTGTGTCACCTCTGTGGAGAGAGCTGTCTTATTTTGTCTATTGCATTTGGTTTCTATAGCAGCAAAAATGCCAGGTGGAGAGAATGGAGGAAACTCAAGCAACCCCCAAATAAATATCTGCCATGTTTACATGTATAGAAACAGTAGGACAGATTTTTTTTTTTTATCTAGCTGAATAGTAAATTTACTAGAATTAAAACTAGTTTGACATGATATTTTTGAGTCATATGTGGTTCCAACAAAATAACTTTTTAAGTTGCTGGTATGAATGTGGATTTTCTAAGTCGACTAATCTTTATGATCTTTTAGAGAAAAGGAGCGTGTTCTATCTTGAGTATTTTGTTTTCAGTACATGCTACTGTTGTATTAATTTCTTTGTTGTCATTGTTCAGTGTTTGTTTTAATAAGCCACATATTGGCCATGTAATTATTTTAGGTGATAAATGATTTCTGTAGCCTTACTAGCACTGTTTAAGTAGAGCAGGATGTTGCTTGACAGGAGGTACAACATAAAGTGTTATTTTCAAGTATTTTAAAAATATTTACAATGGACTGGACCTCTGAATGTCCATACTGCAATTTGCATATGTATGCACAACCTTGGGGGAGGCAGTAAACAAACTATCCTGAAAATAGACAAAAACCATAACTATGACGAAGGCAGAATGGCCAGTTGGATAACAGATGTTATCAAACATCTTTGGTAATGATGATTTGAACAAATGTTTCTGATGCAGAGAAAAAACGCTATAGTCACTTATGTTTAAAGATGAATATGTAAATACTATCAGAACAGTGTTAACTCCATTAACATCCTGGGATATTTCAGGTAATTTTGCATATTCTGCATATTTTTATTTGCTTTCAAAATCAGACTGAGAATATTAGTTAGCTCTTAAGAGACTTGAATTCTTGAGTTTTGTTATATTTTCATTTCATGCAGCCAACCTATTTTATCCTTGAAACAGCCTACATAAATAATTAAATTAATTTTCATTATTTTTAGGATTTTCTGTTACGTATTGTGTGCTGAAAGTTTGCATCTCAAGTGTTGGCTGCCAGAAATGTTTCGTAGGAGAATAATGTGTTTTCTCTTTCAATGGACTTGCTGTCTCTTTTGCCGGCTATTTGAGTTCTTCCACATGGCAACAACCACACATGTTATAAAAAACGTTTTTTCCCCTGTGAATTTGAAGTTTGTCATTAATCTTGTTGCTACTAGAAAGGACAGTTTGATTTATTGGCACTGATCACTTTCAGTAGCAACTAGAAGAGAAATTGCTTAAATGTCAACATTACAAATGCTAGGAAATTATGAGTTTATTGTTCTGTATTTCATTGTGATTTTTTTGATAGTGATGGTCTTGTTAAAGCAGATAAAGCTTATCTTCCTCTCCAGTTCTAAATTTTTCACTATTTTTCTTTAGCTGCAGTATTTTAACCTACGGTGAAGCAGTATCTTTTGGAATAATGAAAATCTGTTCAATCAGAGTTGAACTTGTAGATTAAAACCATTCCTCTGGGGTTATTTTTCTTCCCATATTAATTCCCATATAAATAATTTATTGGAAAAATTAATTCAAATTTGTTGAAACTTAAATGTTATTGTTCTTTTTTGTCTTTTCCTGACACAGTTGGTTCTCTCTGAAATAGCTACTGTGTAAAAGGAAGAAAAATTATTTAACCAGACTATCTATTGTCTGGAAAGTCTACAGATTTTCTGGACATGTATGTTAAATCCTCTCTCCTCTTCCCCCACTACTTTCTTTCCTCCCTTCTTGCCACAGTGAGTATCTGGACAGTATCGTGTAACTGTCCTACAGAACAAAACTCAATAGTTTGTGGTGTGGACGTTGTAAAGAATATAAACCTTAAGAAAAGAAAAGAAAAGAAATTTTGTGTCTTCTAAGGCCAGACCTGTTCCTTAGTTATGTTTTGTTTTCATAGGTTTGCTACTCTAGTGGCCTTATTAATGGTATCAGTCTAATGCTTTTGATTGATCTTGAAACAGTATAGAAGTCTCTGTCACATCCCTGTTAGTGTTTCTCCCTTATTAAAATTCCTACTCTCAGTTTAGTTGCCTTGAGCCGGGAAATGGAACCTTTTTGATGAGTAAATATTAAGAAAAGCCAAGTAAGATGCAGGCATGTTGCAAGTCTGCATTTTCTATCTGTTTTGAAAGTTTATAAAGTGGAAAGGGAACAAGTAAAAATAGAGTCAAAAGCATATAGTAAAGCTGGTTGATCAACAGAAATGAAGCTCTTGTGTATTGAAGGCTGGCCAGTGATTTTAGGGACTTACTGTAGCTTGTTCTCATATTTTGGGCTTGGACTTACGTATAGAAGTTAGAAAGAAGGGAGTCATGCCAGATAAGGGAGGCATAAAGGAAATGGGATCAAAGTTGTGTTATTTCCTTGCAAGCTTAATTGAAACTTTGTGGTCACAAATGGAAAAATGTGTTTTCCCTGACACCAAATCAACTATAAAAGCTTTTGGGCAGACAGTTGTTCAGGTTGTAACTGAGGAAGAGCAATGATGGCAAACACCTTGTCCTCAGCTAAACCCTACGCTGAGCTACCACAATCATGAGTTCTTCTCTGTTCTTATGAGTGGCAACTGCTCACAATTACTCTGTATGAAATGGCTTTGGTGACTTGCTGAAATGGGAAAAGGAAAATCATAGGTGTTTAATAGTTTGATTTGTTTTGTTTCTCTGATGCGACTGTATTGCTATTTGTTCCTTACATACAGTTCACTAAACTATGTTGTTATTGATTGTTGAAAATACCACCTGTGGGTTTAATTGACAAGTTGGTGTCATGCTTGGGTGCTGAGGCTTCTCTTCACAACCTGCATGTGGGATTCCACAAGATTTTGCACTTCTGTTTATCTTCATTTTGGCATGTGGGCATTTGTTCTGAATTCTCACACATTGAACAGATACTTATGGTAGGATTAATCTCATCTATGCTTTAAATGGGTATCTGCATCTGAGCTAGTTTCTTAAATCTTAGTATGACTCAGAAGTTATTTATTTCTGATAATACCTGCTACTAATTGTGCCATTTCACATAAAATGTGTTTTTAATGATTCATTTTTCAGTATGAAGCATATGTTGGGCAGATTTAAAGACCTAACATGAAGTTAGTGAAAGATCTAACAGTAGGCTAGTCTGATATTAACTAAAAAGTCTGTTATTGCAAAGTGCTGACTCCTGTCCTTCCCTCTCCAGTACTGGCTCTTTCACATGTTTGCAGCCAAAACTCTGAAATTGGCAAAATATAGTTTCTCTGCATTAGCCTTATCTTCTCAGAGTGGTCTTTTTTGTATTATGATTCTCTGTTAGATTTGGCAGGTTTCTTCCTCCTGATACATAGAAAAATGCCAATCACCAATTGTCACTGTCAGCATCTGCTTGAAAAATACCGAAATCAAAATAATAGGGGTGGTACAAAAGAAGTTGTGGATGCATGGGAAATATTTGAGTAGCTTGTCATTCATTTGCTTACTGTGATTCTTAAATATGAAAAGGTAGAGATGACTGTTTGAAACAATGTGCTTTTGATTATCTGGTTTTGTTTGTTTTCTAGACAGAATTCATCTATGTCCAAGCAACAGATAAACCAAAGACCTTCAAGCATGGTCAGTGAGACGTCCACTGCAGTAACTACATCTGCTGTTGATACAAAACCTGTCTCTAAGGTAAAGGAAAAATGCTGTTGTTTCAGCTTTGTGAATAGAACTTCAGTCACTTTAATCCAGTAATATTTTAAACCTAATTTTAATAGGGCTATGATCTTACCCTGGGAGTCTAATAACTTACCTCAAAGAAGGGGTATAGGAGCACTGTATATCCACATGATAGTGTTGAATTATACTTTGAAAAATAGTGATTATTGTGAGGCTTCTTAAGAACAGAAGTTAAGTATATGTAATACTAGCAATTCCAGCAAGTCTTTTGACAGTCCAGTGTATATGGCAAAAAGTTCTGCAGAATAATAGGAATTATAATTTGCAGTTATTACTTTTCCATGAAATCTTACTGCTGTTCCTCTTTTTAGTAACAACTTGAATCCCTTTCTCCCATCACTGTATTGCATGAACAGTGCGGACACCAATTTCACACATAGAATGTTTAATAATAGAAAAATCCATTATTTATCATTACAAAGGGCCTGTGTTTATTATTGCACAAACTATAGTCAAGCTCTGTACTTGAAGTGTCAGCAACTATCTTAACACTTCTTTGACTTTGCAGTAAGTTACAGTACAGTAAGAATAGGTGGGGGCTGGATACTGGAAGAATTAGCAGAAATAAGATAGATTTCTTAACTTTGTCTGCAGTTTGTCAACTTCTCACTTTTTTTTTGGGTTTGTTTTTAATGCAGTAGTGCCAAACCTGTTAACTAATTTAGTTGAAGGTAGGACTTTGCCAAATTGGCTGCAAAGATACTTTTGTTGAGTTGGAATCACTTAAAATCTTCTTCTAATGTTTTGATATGCTTGAGTGAATATTGGAGAAGATTAAAACAATTCTATGAAAAGCTAAAAAAAAAAAAAAAAAAAGGTTTTTTAGATCCAAAGTGTATAGGTTATTGGATCAACACAAAGATTGTCATGTGTCAAATCTCAAGAAGATATTTATCTTTAATGTGCTAGATGAAGTTATCACTGAGAACAGTGAGCTTAGTAGGTTACCCAAATTACTTGATCCATTTCTTTTTGATGTTCTAACAGTTGAACTTACCAAAGTACTTGGGACTTGGGCACTTGTATTTGCTGTATTTATCCTCCTTATTCTGATTTTTTTTTTTTCCTAAAAAACCAAACCCAAAAACCCCAAAACCAGCCTTGAAGGCAGAATGCTTGTTTTTTCACTTTTAAAATCAGCAAACTTAATGGGGGACCTGATACTTCCAGCTGTGGATTTCTCCATTGTCACACTTCTGCCAAAAAGCTTGCATCCTCTGTCACCTGCCACTCTGCTTCCCTTTGTCAGCATATTTGCACTGATACAATCAGGCTTTGCAAAGCAGTGAGATCAGAAATAGTGACTGGATAAAACTCACAGGGTCACTTGTAAAATCATTTGAAATCACTCTTGTTCTGTAGAGCTGAAAGATCTGTTGAATTTCTAACGCAAAATTAACTGAAGTGAACTGGCAATGAGAACAAAGGCTATAAAGTGAATAACCTGTGTCCTCCATTTTGAGGTTGATTCTTGGCACACTGAGAGTAGATTTTAAGATACTTTTTTCTCTTTCTAAGTGTTTTCTTCCGTAAATTCTATAATCATTCTTTCAAAGACTGAGTTTCCAGATGCACACTTGAGACACAATCTCGAAGCCAGAGACACATTCTGTTTGTCATGGCAGACATTTCTAGCTACCCATAGCTAATTATTATCTTTTATTAAATGCTTTCGGAATTTCGCCCTGCAAATGCCATCCCAAAACCGTGTAGGTATAGTGTTGGAATCCCAACCAGATTCAAACTGATTTTTATATAGAACTATGCACACTGAAGTAGTACCAAGTCAGAAAATGCAGGAATAGGCACGTGGCTTTCCACTTGATTCTTCTGCAGAAAGTTGACAGCTAAGAATTACTCCATTTGGGATGGAGGGTGAAGGTAAGCTGCCAACTGTACAGCAGATTTGTCATTCTTAGTTCAAGATGAAAGAGATGAAGACATCTGGCGTGCTTGTTGCAGTGTTCAAAGTCTGAATTTGGATTTAATAAAACTTCTGAAATAAGTAATTTTGTGGAAAGAGAAATTAATGTGTTCTGTCGAAGTGTCACTTGTACCATGTACAACAAAAAGAGCATGTTGGAAAGAACAAAAAGAAAAAAGCCAAAATGAGGGTTATACTTACCAAAATGTCATGTTTCATTGATGTGCATATAAATATACAAGACTTCTTTCTATAAGACAGCTGAAATGGGCTGTTCTGCAGAAATGCACAGATTCTTGGGGTGAGCTTCACCGTTTTGATGCTGACACTGAGTAAGTTGTCTGCAGACTTTATACCAATGCAATCTACCCTTCCTTTTGAAATTTGAGGAGTTGAGGGAATAAAAAGCAGGACAGGCTGATAAACCACAATTGTTGTCTATCCCAAAGATCTGCTTGTTCATTGCCAATTCAATTACGTTATTAACCATGTTAAAAGCCATTTATATTGATTACAGATGAAGGATATGTAGGAATAAAGATCTTTTTCAGTTTAAGAGTAAGATACGTTTGGAATTTAGTCTGTTAAAGCATCTGATGATCTGAATGGAAACTAGTAAATGTTACTGTGCTATGCAGTACTTTGGCCAAGTCGGAAGCATAAAGCGTAGCAGTGTAATGCATTTATTATTACTTACATATGTTGATATGCTGCAGGGAAGGAATGCCATCCAGAGGGACCTTGACACGCTTGTGAGGTGGGCTGGTGCCAAACTTACGAAGTTTAACCATGCCAATTGCAAGGTCCTACACCTGGGTTGGAGCAATCCCAGGCACAGCTACAGGCTGGGCAGAGAACAGATTCAGAGCAGCCCTGCAGAGAAAGATTTGGGAGTATTGGTCAATGAGAAACTTAACATGAGCCAGCAGTGTGCACTTGCAGCCCAGAAAGCCAACCGTATCCTGGGCTGCATCAAAAGGAGCGTGACCAAGAGGTCGAAGGAGGGGATCCTGCCCCTCTACTCTGCTCTTGTGAGACCTCACTTGGAGTATTGTGTGCAGTTCTGGCGTCCTCAACATAAAA
>WYDI02038392.1:0-14473 GCA_009867235.2 Psittacus erithacus | reverse complement strand
CACCTGACTGCTATGATTTTTCAAATATGATGGACAGTGGCTTAGCAACTTCATTTGCCAGCTCCTTCAGGACCCACGGATAGATTTCATCAGGTAAAGAGGGTCCATCCTCTTCATGCCATCACCCCAAGAGCTGACTGCTTACAGAAGCATCAGGGCAGCATGGAGCCTATGCCTCTTTGGAGCTGTCCTTTTTTGTCTGAATACCAACCGAAAGCTTCATTCACTGTATTTAAGCTCTTACACTGGAATTATGCCTGCTTTTGTGTGTGCCTTTCTCTGAGAAGTCATCTTGTTATCCAAAAGCTTTTCAGAATGCCACTTCTTCCAGACAAAACTGTGCAAACATTCGTGGCAGTGTTTATTCATTTATCCTCAATATGGATACCTTTAAAGGTAATTAAGAATACAACTAGACAGACCTAGAGCTGGCCTTCTGGGTTTCTCCTTCGTTTTCTTCAGGGGCTCTCTGGGGCCTTTGCCCTTTCTCCATTTGATTTGAATTAACTGCTCTCCACAGGGGCAAAGCCTGGTTTGATGTGGGCAGTAAAAAGCCTCCCTACTTCTTCTCGTTCTGTGAACATTTGTATGGAGCGGCGGCTATAGGCAGTGGAAAGCAGTAGGCTCAGCTGCTGGACAGATTCAGGAAGCAGCCAGTACTCCTCCCCATTCTTAAGGAGCTTTCAGATGGCCTCATCTTTCTCTTATCTGGATTGATTAGAAAAAAGTCTTTCACTTAAGTCTTTCTCCAGTATAGATGGTGAGGCAACTTCTTGAGTAAAGGATCAAAACACAGTGGAGCCATTGTGATGGTTTTGTAGTTCAGGAATTTCTTAGGATTTTTACAGCTGCTTTATAAACTGTGGCATCAAGGGCATGCAGACTCTCACTGCTTAACATGTTCTGATCATGGTAGGTCTTTAAAAGAAGAACAATTACTTCTAACGGGAAAAGACTTGCAGACAAAGTGCTGCGAGGGATAAGCCACTGCCACCGCTCTCTCCCCTGCAGCAGGATTGAGGCTGAGAGGGCAGGACCACCTCCTTACCACCTCACCTTCATCACTCCTGCTTCTTTCCTTCTCCTGCCCAAAGGGAGCAGAGAACTCTCCAGTAAAGGCTGCTGATGGCCAGGCAGGGGAGTGGAAGCAGACTCAGTGTTCAGTGAAGAGGAGGACGAGGAAGTTGGATATCTCCATGTGGCACTTACAGAATCAGCCCTGAGATGTTACATGCAACACCTGGGGTTACACCAGCCAGGCCAGTGTGTGTCTGCTATGTGTGACCTCCTTCAGCTGCGCTTGCCAGCATTCCGCCCAGCATTGCCCCGCAATCTTTCCACCATGTGTGTGATACCTGATGCCCAACTCACATTCCTAGGAAAATTTCAGTGTTCTGTTCGGGGCTGACTGGGCTGACAAAATGGGGCTGCTGAGCTGTTGTCTGTGCAGTGTGTGTTGTATCTCTCATTTCAGGTTTCCTACTCGACATTAGTTTACTTAAATTGATTACTTCAGTTCCAGTCTGTGCCAGCAGCTTTTCTGAAACTAGCTATGGAAAAACCAAACCCAAACCCTCAAGAAGCTGGACTCTAACCAGCTTCAAACGCTGCACTGAAAGGGTACCATGTCAAATCCAGACAGCATTCCTTTCAGGAGCTGTGGTGTATGGAGAGCACCACCTTTCCATCTATAGACAGAAATCCAAATACAGAAACCCAGATATGATTGGTGCCCAGCGCTTGATCACAGATACCTCAGTCTTCAGCTAAAATCATATAAAAGAATTTAAGGGAGGAAGAGAAAGGAAAAGAAAGTAAATCTAAAAGGAAATGGCCTTGCAACTGTTGTTTTTGAAGACCACACTTTCATAGCTAAAAAGCCTGACTGACAAGCAGTGGTGATTAATTGTATTAACAATGTGCTCTCTGCCCAACTTTTTGGAGGATTGTTCCTTTGCTTTGTGCTAGGTCTGTAGCACAGTTGGCATTGTTGCTAGTCTGCTTTCACAGCACAAAACGCTGGTCCCAGAAGAGGCTTTCCACTATATACAGCCTATGAAGACTAATGAAGCCATTGCACAAATATCAATGAATCTAACTTCATCCCTGTGCCTGCCTCCCAAGGCTCTAACTACTTTGGCACTTTCAGTGTTAATATTAGGAGGCAGAGCAACAGACAGCAGACTGTTGATCCGCAGCAGTCTGGAAGCTTCAAATTGATTGAATCCTGCTGAGGACAAGCCTAATTACATGGTGTTTAAATTGGTGTCACAGCATCCGGCATGTATCAGGGATCCTGAAGTTGCAGACAGCAGGATTTTAGTTTTCCATCCCTTCTATAGACACTGTCCCTACATCCTTGATGCACTATTATTCCTAGTACTGCATACATACTGCATCATCTCCCCAGGATAAAAAATTTCAACTATTAGAAATGACTGACTAAATTTTTTCTTTTAATATTTCTTATGTAAGCAAAAGTTCTAGTTTTCAAAAATGGTTGCAGAGAAATAAATAATTGGTGGAGAAATTTCAGTGCAGCTCTTCATTATTCTAATACTTAAATCAAAACCAAAATTCATGCAATGCCAAGGCAGTCGTTGCCACAGTTAATTCTAGGGTAAAACAAGCAGTAAACTGGTAATGTTCTTTTTATTGTTCGCATGCATGTATGTATATTTAATTATGTTTATATATCTGTATATAGATGCAGTTATCGGTATTGATACATAGATATATAAAGATACCTAGATGCATAGATACAGAGATATATAGATATATAGGCATACAGATATACAGATGTAGGCATATTGATATATAGATATAGACACAGACGTGTTTTTCCTGAAAAAATCTTTAGCACCACATTCTTTAGTAACCATATCCCATAGCAAATAAAAATATAATTTATTTTCACAATTTAGTCTGCATCTCCTTTTGTAAAAAAAAAAAAGGTTTTAAAACAAAGCAGGAGGCAGTTAGAACACATTTGACTGTGCCTTTCAAAATTGGTAGCAATGTTGATTGTCTGGATATTCTTCTCATTTCAGAGGACTTGGCAAGTGTAAATCCTATGCAATACAACAGCAAGTTTCAAAGGATCCAACCTGCCGTACAACCCTAATTCCATGCTCTAAATGGGCCTGGCATATTGATTTGCATCGTGCTCCAGATCACGCCAAACTTGCCACTGGATGTGCAGGTTCTGGGTTCTTGATCTAATGGTCCTGTGATGATTAGTGCAAGTGTGTCCTAGCAGGTCCTTGCATGTGAATGCTCACTCAAAACAGAGGAAGATGCTGCTGTGATGATTAAGATCTGAAGCCATCACAGTGTAGATGCAGAAGTGCCATGTCTGTGCTTATTTTAGTTGGTCAGAGTTGGACAGCGAATATTTGCTGATGATCACATTAGATTATTTTGGAAAGTACCTTTTCCATTTGCTTCTTGAGGATGTCCCCATCAGAGAGGTCAACATAGTGATTCTTATAGCCAGGTTTTCCTTTATGCTAACATTTGACCTACAAACACAGTTTATTAATTTTAGACAATTTGGTTGAACCATAGAAATCCCTGAGTGAACATCCTTTATGCAGTTTTGAAGTCTTATATCAGTTTAGCATACATCATTAATTTATTTTTACAAGCACAAGCCAAACTCCTATGGCCAATTTTAGCCAGCGTGTGTAAAGAATCACACAGAATTTTACCCTGGTTTAACCAAACCAACTTCAATTTTAACACCACAATAAAGCCACATGACCCCTCTAAACATTTCTGGCAATGGCAAAAGAGCTTCAGTGCAAATAAGGTTGAAGTTCTTAGGTCATGATTGAGTTTCATTAACATTAAACCAATTTAGAGGAATGTAAATTGCAATACTTTTTCTTCCTCCTCACTCCCCCCTCCCCAACTTTTACATGTTGCATGTCTGGTTTAGCTGAGTTTGCTGCTTATTCTTGAGACATTTGATCCTTCAGCAGCTTCATCTAAACAGCATTCTTTTTCCCAAGAGCTCAAGAAAATCCTTCTCTATGGGGAGCATGCATCAATAGGGTCTTCAGGGAAACAAAACAAAGAAGTGACCCTGAAATGAATTTTCTGCCCAGACATCTGACACATGTGAGGAGCCATCTGGCATTGAGTCTGCATCTCAAGCAATTTGATAAGGATGGTGGGGAAGTGAAGCTAGAAATCCTGTGATTTATATTCACAAACCTAATCCAACCATTAGTTCCTTTGAGTAGCAGCATGACAGTGACATCCAGCTTATTTAAAACACCTTCTTTGACCAACTGGGAGAACTGGCAAAATTAGCATTCGTGTCTCTCTTTGTTACTGGTGACTCTAAAGCACAAGCAGCCCTCCCCCATGGCAGCAAAGATAGAGAAGGGCAGGAAATTGAGTCTACTTAAAAAAAAAAAAAAAGGGCTCTCAGAAAGAATCATCCTCCTCCTCTTTGGGCTGTTTAAAGACAAGGTTCCTTAAAGGCAGTCAAAAAAAAAAAAAAAGAAAAATTGAACAGTACAGAAATGTTCTCATTGTCAGCAGTCAGACAGTTGAAAAGTCAACCCAACTTTGAACAGTTCCTTCCAGTGTAATTTTCAGTCATTTCAAAACTACAAAGTAACTACACTGCTTTCCCTCACCCAGGCAGTCTGTGGAACAGCAATCTAAAGCAATTCGTGGAAACCAGTTTGTTGAAAAAAGAGCTGAAAAACTCTGTATAAGCATACTTATTGTGCAGAAACACCAGGCTACAGCTGATTTGTTCGTGGGCTTTAAAGGGCAAGGTCTCCTCCTCTGCAGAGGAGTCTGCTGCAGTTTCAAAATTCAGTCTCATAAGCGCAAAGATTGAGCAAACCTGTAACTTCAGTTCAGACACAACTCACCATGAAGTGGAGAATAATGTATAGGTTGTTACAGAATGTATAGGCTGTCAACCAAGAGTGAAATTCAGTTTAGAGGCATATCAGAAGTGACAGGCACCAAATGTTGGGTTTTGTGCATGTTAGTTAATGAGTGCTGCTGCTCATGTAAAACTTAAATTTCAGCCTCATTTTCTCCTTCCTTAACTTCCAATTCTAATAAAAACCAGGAATTTTATGTCCAATTCCTAGTAAATAGAGTAGGTTTTGATTGCATATAGTAATTCATCATTTTATTTATGCAGTGGATGACCCCACAGCTCTGCCTTTAGTTGCTTCTAATTACAAAGGTATTAGCCAATTTTTCAACAGGTTTACCCAGCAAACTGGATAGAAATGCAAAAAGGTAAACTAAAAGAACATGCACAAAAAAAGTACAGGTTATCATATTTACCAATTCACTTCATCAGCATTAATTCCTTGGCAGTCACACAAGAAACTTGATCACCTCCCTGTATCAAGACTACAGACCTAGACTTTCCCAAACTAGTCGAAAACCGGCTGCTCATTTAAGGAACAACAACTATTATAGGAAGACAAGCCATGATTTTCATCACTGGCCAGCACAATGTACATGGTACATCTTTGGCCATGTAAGGGAATGAAAAATGTGAACATCATGCCATGCAGAGATGAAGCTAGAGCTGCTGACAGGGATAGTTTCTCCCTGTTGCGGGTGGCATGTAACCTGGCAGAGTTACAAGGAGGAGAGCACTGATCCACCTAGATCTCTAGGATAATGTGCACTTGATTCATCTTTCCTGTGAGTTGCCCCATGTATTCTGTTCTGTTTTACCATAAACTGCTGCTGCCACAAGAGAGGAGATAACAGTCAATAATGATCAACACATGTGCTTACCCAGATTTCTTTCTGTGGTGTAAAAACATGATCTTACACAGATGCTAGGCAAGTTTTGGCTTAGCTGCTTAGCAGGTGAAGCTATCCTTCTAACTTTGATATTCTTTCCAGCATGAAGGAAGATGGAGTAAAGATAAAATCATGTGAATTAATAAAAAAGTTTTGGCTGAGCTTCCAAACCTCAAAACTTTGGCTTCATTTAAGCTTTAGATGAAGTTTATGAAGGTGATTTTCATCCAAAATTAATACATTTTGCTTATGCCAAGATCTTACACAGCCATTGGAGCCACTGAGTTTTTGTATTTCTAATGAGTGATGTTGTTGGTTTGTTAACATCCCTCCCTAAATGTAAAGTTGCTTGTGTATCATTTTCTTTTCAGATAATATATTCTTGGGTCTGAATTCCTGTACTGAAGTAAGAAGCAAGTCAGGCAGGGCGTGCTTTAAGATTTGGAGGCTCTTCTGAAAGGCCCTTGGGAAGAGGGTTTCCTCTGCAAAACCAGGCGGTTGTTGTTACAAGGACCAGGCTAGTACTCAACTGTGAGGTATGGGGTAGCACTCCAGTTTCTACTTTCTGCTTTCCTTGCAACTTACATGCAACATTGGTCTTATCCTGATTGTATGCTGAACTTATTTATGATGTGACCTCATGAAAATAGTCTGTTCGATCTTCAGTGCCTCAGTTTCCCCAAGTGGATTCCCCAGTTACAACTGCCTATCTCTTAGCTTGCAAATGTTCATTACTATAATTACTGTTCATAATGAAAGCCTCCGCAGAAGAGTAAAGAGGGCAAATATTTAATTCTGCAAATGGCATACATAATATCTTCCAATGACATACCCTATAGGTCTACTGGCCTTTCCTGCACAAAAGTTTCAAAAGGGCTTAATGGCGCTGTACCCAACATGCAAAGGAATGACCCGAAAAACTGCAATGGTCATTTTTGTAAGTCAGGTGCTTGTGCTTGCTTGCTCTTATCCGCCCCCAAAATGATTTTTTAATACTACCTGTGCCTGAGGGACCTATCCATGTATTTCTCAGTATTTGATCTGGTTATGATCTTTCCAGATTTTTTAATTTCTGAAGACCTTAATTTTCAGGTTGACCAGGGAAGCTGTGGCTGCTCCATCCTTGGCAGTGTTCAAGGCCAGGCTGGATGGGGCTTGGAGAAACCTGGTGTAGTGGATGGTGTCCCTGCCTGTGGCAAGGGGCTGGAACTGGTTGAGCTTTAAGGTCCCTTCCAACCCAATCCAGTCTGAGATTCTATGATAAAACCCACTGGAAGTGGGATGGGGAGTGGGGAGAGAGAGGAGGGATGGGGCCTGCAGCACAGAGCAGTTCCATTTGTGGAGCTTCATTGCTTCAAATGTACAGGGTTTTTGCCAGCATGCTTTGTGTAGTTTAAAATTTGAGTTGTGTGTCAAATCCATCACTGGAACAAAGAAAAGGCAAGAGCTTGTTAGCTCGGTGAAGAGGATGATGGTGCATCTGCAGGCAGCTGCAGCTTTGGAGCACTGGCTGACATAGCTGCTTGCCTTCCCAAACATCTCATGGCACTGCATGTGCCTGGTGGTCACTCTGCAGAGAAGAAAGGCCCAGCAAAAACCCAGGCACAGCTCAGTTCTTGTTGGTCACTCATGCCTTCCTGTCTGTGGGAACAATGTGTGCACTATACATTTAAATGCAATCTGGTTTAATTCCTTTGGAGATAACAAAACAGCTTTGTATGCCTCTGACAAGGCTTTTTGAGAAGTGTCTCTAAACCCTTCAGCACATGGTATGGGACTTCAGAAGTGACAGTGAAGATTTCAGTTCTGGGTTTGTTCCTTGGTGATGCACTGCATTTAGTTGATACAGCACCTGTTGCTGGTGCACAAAGTGAGGAGAAACACATTAAATTAGACATGTCACTTCTGGGTGGGTCTCACTTTTGCTCTCCTTTGTGCTGTAATAAATACTTCAAGTATTATTTGCTTGTTTACTACCCAAATACCCCAAAGAAACATCTTGTACCCTTTCATATTCAAAAAAATGAAAAAGTTCAAGCTTTTCCTACTATAGGGTACAAAAAGATGCTGACAACATTTCCAGGGAAAGGAGCCAGGCTGTTATAGTGTCCCTTTCTCCTAAAGGATCCTATCATGCTGGAAGCATCTTGTGCTTCATAAATCAGTCCAGGGACAAATAACATAAGGTAGCCACGCAGAACTTGGTCATCCCAACACATATATCTCCCAAATGACATGTCTCCCCAACGCATCTGAACTCTTGAGTAATACCAGTTAATTTCACCTCAATTTGTCAATATAAAGTAGAATAGAATAGAACAGCATAGCATAATGTGGCATAGCATGGCATGGCATAGCATAACATAGCATAGCGTAGCGTTGCATAGCATAGCGTAACATAGTATAGCATAGCTATGGTTGGAAGGGGCCTACAACAATCATGTAGTCCTGCAAATATACAGGATGCAATAAGAAGTATCTTGAAGCATAGACAGGGAAGCTGAGTCACGAAGAGAATAGGTAATGTAAGGATCCTGAGTGAGTGATGCGTGTCTCTGTTATGACCGGAGAGATTCCATTTCCCTTACCTCATCACAAAGTTACTCTCTCTCCTGAGCTTTGATCTTCTTAGAAAGGGACTTTTAGTCCCACTGCCATCTCTGTGGAAGCCATCTCTGAGGGCCATGGGACAGGGAGTTTTTCTATTTTATAGAAATTTTTTCTATTTTAGAAATTTTCAGAATTTTTCTACTTTGTACATTTAGAACATGGTGCCTTGCTGATGCAGTTTTTTTTCCCAGCCACCTGGAAATGGGTGCATTTGTATTTCCAGAACTGGAGTGTACAGAGTGATAACGCAGCCCTCCTCATCTATCAGCATAACCTTGGCTGATATCTCAGGATTCAGAAAAACATATGCCTCCATGTGAATGCCCAGCTGGTGTGCTTGCATTAAGGAATTCTTAAAAATTCTTTGGGTTTAGTTTTTTTGTTATATTTTGATGGTGGTTTTTTGCTATTGCTTGATTTGTTATGCCATTATTAAGGGTTGCAAGCTGCAGTATCCATGCACTAGCTTGAATGATTGGCATCAAAAAAATGCCATGAGAAAAGAGATGTTAATAAAACTTCTTTTTCTGGACATTCAGGGTGCCTCCATCAAGACTAGGAAATAGTTTAAATTAAATGAGATTGGTTTTTTCTTTGTCATTTTCAGTTGCTTGCATTTTACATAAATATTTTGGTTATAGAATGATCTGTTCTACAGATATTTTCCTCTCCTTCTCCCCCTTCTCCCCACATAGTTCTTCCTTAAAGATGTAAAGAAAAAGCATAGAAAATCTGAGAAAGGTTGTTTTTCAGGAAGCGACATTCAATGACACCTCCTAATAATAGATTATTCTGAAGTTTTTTGAAGCAGAGTTGAGCAACACCTGCATTTCTTCCTACCAGACTCATTCCCAGGTTAATTGCTTCTCCCACGGCACTCAGAAGAGGAGTGGGAGTCCTGTTTATCAAAGCGCAAGAGATGGGGCAGAGACTTCATCAGTTCTACCTCTCAGGAAGCACTATAGCATCACAGGTCAATGCAGTCCTATTTTGAAATGCCTTGACATTTTTAGATCTGAATTTTGCACTGAATTGCACCATTTTGATCTGAGCAAGTGTAGAAGAGTGATTAAAAAAAAAACCAAAAAAACCAAAAAAAACCCCCCAAAACTTAAAAACCCTCAAAAAGAAAAAAAAAAAAAGAAAAAACCTCAAAAAACCAGAAAACGTTTTGCAACGATAAAGCTAAGTACAAAACTGGATAAATTTTTTCATCAAAAAAAGTCAGTTTAGTGCCATTTCCTCCCAGAGCAGAAATTTCTCATGCAGCTGTGTCCTGGTTTTGACGTACACTTCAGTGGTAGTGCCCAGGGCTAAGAATTTGCAGTTCTTTTGTCCCTGGCCTAAACTGTTCACAAAAATAATTTAAAAAAAATCATATAACCATATGCTCTTGTACAAGCCACTTGCACAAGGAAAGGTGCAACAAAGTACTGCATCACAAGGCAGTAGCTGTACAGATTGTTTAGTTAGGAACACAAGGTGAGAGCAGGGAGCCAGACACGGCCTGTCGTGAGGTGGAAATGAGAACAGCTTTGTGTGAGGTGTTGAGCTACATGGGTGAATACTCCCTTGCCAGCTGGACCATGGGGGAGACGCTCAGTTTCTAACACTCCATCAATAACTCTCAGAGCCCATAGCCCAATGTACAGGAAAGCTGGGGATGAACCTCCAGTTCTGCTCAGGTTTTGGAAGACCTGGGATATTTCTTGGGCCATTCAGGTCCCTGAGTCTGAAATGGAGAGCCACCAAACCACGCAAGGCACAGAGGTGGCCAAGGCCGCTGCTTGGGCAGTGCTGCTGCAGGAACTGAGGCCTTCAGCAAAGGGCTTGTTACTCTCACGTGGAAGTGATGACAACAGACCAGTAATTCCTTTGACATCTATAGAGCTGCCTTTGGAGGGCTTTCCTGTAAGAGCATCTCAAAATACGCTTTCCTGAACCCTATTTCTAGAACGTCATCTAAGAGTTAGGACAACATTTAAGAAATCTGTGTGTTTCCACAGGCCTGGAATTTGCGCTAAAATCATTTTTCCTTTGAAATGAAATAAATTTAAGGCTTTTCTGCAGGGCCACACATACTGCCCAATGCTTGACATAACATTACATTTTGGGCAGATGACATGAAATGAGACAGACACTCTTCTAAGTGGGCATCAGTGATGCTTCGCATGTTTTGCCTTTATGGTTCACTAAGCAACTTTAGAAACAGCAGCTTGTTCCGTATAATACCTGCAAAAAAACCCAGTAAAATTAAATTATTGGGGTGATAGAGAAGAGGCTCATACTTGCATGGTATTTCTCTAGCAGCTTGCCTATGCTCCCTGTACATGAATCACTCCTAAATTGTTCATCTCACAAGTTTCCTTCAGACATGCCTGCGCACAAGTCATCCTCTGATAAACTGGAGCAATGCTTTCCAGCAAATCTCCACTTCTCCAGAATCAGCTGTGCGTGTGCTTTTACCACTCAGTAGAATAAATACAATGAGGAAAGCTCCTAGTGTTTTCCATAGGTGAAGAGCACAGATAATTATTGTAGGGTGACTGATATCCTGGGAAGTTCTATTTTACACTACCCATCATCAATTAGGTTGCTTTGACTTCAGATTATTCTAGTTTATCTTAAACCCATTGCAAAGCAGATTGAATAAAATGGGGGGAAAGCAGAAAATGAAGAGGAAATTATCTGGGAATAGTTGATTTTTTCAAGTACAGACATGTACTTAGACCTAACCTGGCTCTAGGCGTGTTCCCTGGCCCTTGTTCATGACCTCCGGAGGACTGGTACCTTTCTCATCCTATACCGTATCTGATGCGATTCTCTTCCTGTCCACTGATGTAGTTTGTGATTACTAGCTGAATTAGCTAGCCACACCAGAACATACTGGTCTGAATTAAGGCTTTGACAAATGGGTTAAGGACATAAGCAGTTTTGCAGAAAGTTGTTCTAGAAAGCCTGTATCCAGTGGAAGAAATTAGACTACTGGAAATGTATTGCTTGAAGTACTTAGTCACATAAACTCAGTTAGATAAAGCGAAACACAGAATGGTGTAACAACAGAAGCCTTGATTATGCCAGGTCTTCCATCCTGGCTCTTATCATTATTAGTTTGCTTAACCTAAAATATTTTGCAGATCTTAAATAATATGCCCACATGAATGTGCCTGGTACACACGTGTCTCATCATTGTGTATTAGAAGCAGAAAAGAAGAAAATTAATTCAGTGGCAATGGTTCATGTTTGGACCCATCCTTCTACTCCTCTCTGTCAGTGTTCTGAGCCAAGAGGATGCATTTCCACAAGGTGCTTTTCGCTTATCAGTATTAACTGTAGCTGCACAGAGAAGAATGCAATCCCAGCATTAGCAGCTTTCTTCCATATCATTAGTTGTGCTATCAGTTCATGCTCAAAACGTCTAGCTGCACCTTGATCAGAATGTGACTCATATTTGCTTTTTAGCAAGGCAACTGTCTTTAATGAAACTTTAAAGACAATTAGTGAGTCAGTGTGTCAATGAATAGCCTTTGTACATCTGAAGAGGAGTTAAAATCTTGCCTGTAGTGCAGTAAATGGAAGGTGTTTAATGGCCCCAGAATAGTCTTCAATTGCCTTAATTTTGTCTTGCAAATTTCTTCGCAAGTATAGTGATCTGGTTCCTTAAAAAACAAAGCTGAATAAGTTTTCCAGCAGCAACATCTGCTCCACGAATGAGTCTGTGGCTTGTGGGAACATACCCTTTCACAGGAAGCTGCTCCTTGCTGGGACTCTCAATGCTCTTCCAGGTAGTCTTACAGAATGATGGAATCTTTTAGATTGAAAAAGATCTTTAAAATCATCCAGTCCAACTGTGACTCAATAGGACTAGGGGGGAATAAAAGAAAGGTAGTAGATTAGCATAAGATACCTTTAACCCATGAAACTAAAATGCTTTGGTGCAGCGTGTGTCATTTTCACACAAATCAGTTTTGTCTTCTGCCCTTACTCTTCCTGCAAATGAACATATGGTGTCTGCAGGAGAGATGGATATAAACAGACATATGAGATCTTAAAATTCATTCAGGCCTGACTTTATGGCTAGATGAATATATTGCCACTATTGACAAGATTTAATTATTTCAGGTGGAAATTAACTGGAATGCACTCTTTCTAGAATACTAAACCCATTCATGCAAACTGAAAAGCTCTGGAGTCTAATGGTGTCTTTCCCATACATACAGCTTCAGCACATGTATTGCAAGTTTAGGAAAAGAAGCATATTCATCTTCCTTCAAGATTCTTTGCTGAGGAATTGCATATCTCGTATGATTATGCCTTTTAAAAGAAACTTGGTTAGGTCACATTTTAAAATACTTCTTTCTAATTCTTCCTTCTTTCCTTTTTTTTTTTTTAATAATTCAATTAAAGAAAAAGACCTATTATATGTCTGGAGTTCTTTTATAGTTTAGTTTTTCCCTTTTAACATAGAAGTACTAAATCTCTAAGCCTAGGCCTCCCTTACTTGCAGCAACACTGGGTAAGAATAAAGTGTAATTACTATTAGCACTTCAGCAGGAGATAGAAGAATTGTATCTCTGACAAAGAAATCCTTTATGTAACACCACTTGTCAATGTACATTTTGAACAGATATTTCAGAAAAGGAAGTTGGATACAAAGCTGAACTGTTACTAATAATCCTTTTCTAAGTCACTCCCTTTTGACTCTCTTATCTTTTGCACCATCACCTTGCGATGCTTCCTGAGGTAATACCAGAAATTATAGCCTAGAAAAGACTGTATTTCTAATGTAAAAAAGAAAACAGTTCCCTTTATAAAAAGAAAGGCACTAACCCAGTTATCCTAATTTTAATTCTTTATTTCTTTTTGCCCAGAGTAGTTTTGAGTTCCTGCCAGCAGAAAATGGAGTGAGTGAATGTGAGTCTTGTGCTGTAAGTGTCCAAAATGCAGAATTGCCACTGATTTTTAGTCTTTCCTAGCTTGCCAAAATAAAATCTGAAGAAGAAACTGTGGTTGTTACACAAGCAGGCACCGACCTGGCACATCTATTTGTTTTACTTCTGCTAGATAAGCTTTTGGTTTTACTTCCAAAGCTGCAATACCCCCACGTGAAGCAGGAGTGGAGTAAAAAGTTATAGCTCAGAAGCTTGGAGGGTGCCACACACAGCTGTGGGAACAGTTTCAATAATCTGCTGCAGTATGAATTCAGCTGGGATTATTTCCAAAGCAATTTAGAACACGAACATGGTTGAAAGCAGCGTTTTCTTTGTCTGAAAAACAACCTTCTTTCTTACATTTTTTTTATGGCTAAGTTGTTATTCCCCCATGTCGTGGTTTAAGCCCCCTGAAATGTTAGCACAATCAGAAAAGAGGGGAAAGCATCAAAGCAGAAACAAGCAGCTGGGGATTAGAAAAAGATACTATTTGCTGAGTCTGGTCCCGCTACCGCGAAAGGGCAAGCGTGCCCCAAGCTGGAGACTTTCCATTAGGGCAGCCGAGGAGCGCTCTCTGCAGCTGTAACAGTCTGTACCTCTGTGCTTAGATATAGGCACGTATGTGACAAACTGTCGAACAGAACGATTGTATAATGATAGTCCAATACATAATGACTTGTTATTAGGGCGGATTTGGTCTGGCTTTCTCCATTCTTTTAATGTTTTGAAATTGGAGTTATTAGGGGAGATCTAATGTGACTTTCTCCATCCTGTTAAAAGTCTTGAAATTGCATGGTTGGATTTGATGACCTTAAAGGTTTTTTCCAAGCCAGTTGATTTTATGATTCTATCTCTCTTTAGTATCCTTTTAAAAACACCTGCGTATTACCAAGAGTGAAGTATCTACAGAGTATAAATGGGAGGTACAAAATGAAAACATCATGAATCCATATTGAATATGTTGCTGAAATCAAAATACACTGCTAGAAGTATTCAGTAAAAGCAAGAAAAACAACCCCACACAAAATAGCATAACAGAGTAAGAATAATAGAAGAGGGAAGGGAAGGGAAGGGAAGGGGAGGGAAGGGAAGGGAAGGGAAGGGGAGGGGAGGGGGGGGGGGGGGGGGGAGGGGGA
>WYDI02038386.1:0-47411 GCA_009867235.2 Psittacus erithacus | reverse complement strand
TGGTTTAGTGTGAGGTGTCCCTGCCCACGGCAGGGGGGTTGGAACTAGATGATCTTAAGGTCCTTTCCAACCCTAACGATTCTGATTGTCTATGATATTGATTTGGAAACTCTTGAACTGAGGATTAAGTGGTTGAAGAACCAAGGAAAGGAGAGGAAAATTGTAAGAGAGAAAAGGGAAATAAGCAGAAAGACAAACTAGAGCATTGACTCTTAAGCAATGTAATAGTATTAGAAAGGAAAGATTAAACAAATGCACAAATACTAAGAGGAGGGCATAGCTGCAGTAAGAGTTCTATTTTTGTGTCTGTATTTGGGATCAACTTGAAAATAGGAAATCAAACAAGTGGTTTGCAGAACAGAAAGTGGGAAAGGCTTGCAAATAATTGGAAAATTATCTGAGCATGGGTTTACCCTGAAATATAGAAGATTATAATAATACAAATGAAATTTGCTGTGTTTCTGGTAGAGAGGACAAAAGTTTTCCTCAGATGAGTTCTCTTTGCTCGAGGTTCTCAAGGTGCATGGATGAGAGCAAAAAAATCAGAGAAAGGCACTCACTATAGACAGGCATGCTATTACTCTGATTTGGATTAGTACTGATCTTGTGAACAGACAACAGAAGTGGATGAAGTCAGGAAATATTAAAGATAGGAATGTCACCTGTCTGTGGAAGAGTAATAAAGCCATTGCTCATTTTATAGGGCTGGTTTAATATGCTGTTGAAAGAGGCTAGGCAAAGATCTGTTGCTGACTGCAACAGTATGTCTGTGGGCTTAAAGATGTATCCATGCGATAACTGAAGTAGTCTGTGGCACAAGAGGCATTTGATTACTCAACTCTGGCTTGAGTGGAGGACTCCATCCTTTCATAAATCATGGTTCTTGACATTTAAAGATTGACATAGCTAAACCAGCTGTAGATATTTTGGCAGAAAATGTAGGCCTGGCCTAATGTGTGCTAATGTGATACTTGTTCTGTTAAATAATCATGAACTGAAATGACACCGACATTTCCTTTCTTTCTGGTTGTTATCAAGTCCTTAGTTTCTATTGGAGACAGCTCTTAGCATTCTGGGGTGACAGAGCAAGCTTTTTTGGCAAAGTTCTGATGAAGACTTTGGCTCTCTCTGCTGGCAGCCTGGGTTTTTTCCTGTTAATAGAGTTGGCCTGTGTTGCATCCATCCTTCAGAAGCAAACCTGTGAAAAAGCTCCTGGGACTGCTGGATTGTCTTGCTTTGCTTGCACAGGACTCAAGTGGCGTGCTGCAGAAAGTTCAGAAGATCCAAAGCACTAGGAAACAAAAGGCAGAAAACTTAATTACATATTATCCCCTCCTCTGTTTTTTCTTGTACTTATCTGTGTAATTCCCACTGATTTGGGTTGAAGCTGTGTGCAAAATCTGATTAGCAGAAAGGTCATTAGGACATGCAGGACTTAAAGTAGTGCGCTGTAAGCTAGAGGACTTGCTTCCCTTAAAGTTCCTGAAACATTTCCCTTGAATCAGGGGAACCAGGATTCTGCCTGTATCTGCACAAGAGCTGGTCTGTACCAGCAGAGTTGTCCTGATAGCAGTTTCTGTGGGCAGTAGTAGCCTGTGTGTACAAGGCTGTGTTTGCACTCAGTCTACTGGCACTGGGATCTGGTCTGGCTGTGGGTGATACATCCCTGTCAGTAACACTGCTTGACTCAGGCAGATTGCTTGATCTTTAAAATTAAGCAATCCCATTTGAAAAATAAATGACACATTCCAAATTGGAATCTGTCATTAATTTTAGCACTTTGTCTCTCTGTGCAGTGTGCTGAGTTTGTGACTACTGGGCAGCAATTCTAAAGAGGACAATTTATGTTAAAGGTAGAAAGTTGTTGACTGACTTCATACAGTAATGGGAAGTTAACTTTCCTGGAGTACCTTTTTTCTAATGCTGCGTAACAGCATACATAAGCACTTACCACAGATGTCTAATTGTTACTTCTAATCTCTACAGACTTTTGTAGTCATACAAATCCAATGGGGAAGGTAGGAGCAATGTGCTTTCCCCTTTTTAAGATGTAAATTTAGGAGGTTTTCCACTATCAAGAGTTAACAAAAAGGCAGAAGTTACCAGTTGACTCAGTCACAGTCAATTAGAGCTGCCATGAACTGGCTTGACAAAGAGAAAGTTTTAGAGACCTTCAGTTTATTCTGGGATAGAAGAGAGCATAGGGCAAAATACAAACCTGACTTTGAAGGTAATGTGGTCTGAGTTGAAACAGAAGGTGAAATTACAGAAGCAAGTGCGGATAGAAAGGAACTATGCCTGTTTTTCTCAGAAGTATTTCTACTGGCCTTTGACATTAAAATCTGGATACAGGAATGCCAGCTGTATATTCCAGTGGATTAGTTATTTCATTGTAATTTTCCTTTTCTGCATTTTTTTTGGCACTACTAAAATTGAAGAAGCTTACAATATAAATTTGCAGTGTATTTTCCTGTATTTGAATTTCAAAGATTAATGCTGACGGAGGTTGCAATTTATGACAAATTGCCAGATATATCTTGCATTTTAGAGGCATAAATGGGCCCAGAGTGTATAAACTGTAAATGGTTTATTTTTCCAGTGATGCATGACAAATTTAAACATGTAACTGCAAAAGCATTTAGGAGTTCTTCGCTCAAATCATCAGTGTATTAATGGGAGACTAAAATAGTCAAAGGAAATTGAAAGGGAGAGAAGAGAACAGCTAGTGGACATTTAGGGCTGAGAACATACTGCAACACCAGGAAGACTGTAAAAACTAAGGAAGATTAGTTTTAACCCTTTCATGTTTGATTAATGTTATAGATGATATACAAATGTTATGTTACGTTGAACACACTAGCTAGCACTGCTTGTTAAGGCTGTTTAATTTTCTGTTTGGATTCGTCTTGCTCCCTTCTAAAAGGGCTCATCATGGTTGCTAAACTTCAGCTGGGATTCTGCTTATGTATAGACTTTGTAATGTCCTGTAGTTATTTTGTACATTAAGTTATACTGTCCTTCAGGTAATGTGGGATACTGAACAAAAGTTATGCATACATTAAGAGAGCCTTGTGAGAAATATTCAAGAAATGTGTCCATATTTTTAGTCAGAAAGTTTTGGATACAGTTGATCAGAATTTCTTGGAAATTTAGTAATTATATGCTCTTTTCAGTATCTGTTTATTTCCTGCTATTTATACTCATTTGTAAGAGGATATTTATAAATAATCGTTAACTATTTTATACAAAATTTATAAGACTATTGACTACATTGTAGGCCTTCCTAAATTCCATTTTCATTAGATAGCCTGTTTTTGAAGGAAAAAACCCCAGCAAAGTAAATGCAGCTGTGTAAGAGCTTTAGGTTTCAAGAATTCAAAAATCCAGACCTCTGCCCAGAGCCTGTCAGTGATGCCTTCTCTGCAGAGGCCTCTGCAGAAGCCTTTGTGTCTATCTGATGTCTTTACTTCTTAATTTCTTCCACTTCATGTTGACTTTGGAAAGTAAGTATCTGGCTACTCTAATGAATTCAGTTTTGTCAGATACAGCATATTGAATTCTTGCTGTATTTCCAGGCCAGATGTTTTTACCTCATTTCTACATTGTCCTCAGCCACTCTTCGGGCCAAATCTCACTTCTGCCACATTACAGAACTTGGTTCTTGAATGCAAAGTATTCATAGGCAACTCTAGGAGAATTTATTAAGTAAATTTAATTTCATTATACTTCAACAGGCACTTTGATAGTTGTTGTAATAATATCTTGTTCGGACTTTTAAGAAAATAATAGGAGAATAACAACATAATGATTTTTGAATATTCAGCATTGTGAACCAAGACCATGTTCTTCAGGTGTGAATTATTTTATTGCAGGGCTCATACATGTTTAATACTTGCAGGTTTCACTGCCTTGTGGGCTTTTTCTTCCTCTGGAAGACTTGCTTACAATTTTAATTCTACCCTGTGGCAAAGAATGAATTGCATTTTTTATCTTATTTCCCTTGAGTTTTCTGGTAATTCTGAGGTTTACTATCAGATTCCCTTCTATATCTACCCTGTGTTGAATAAAAAAATCATATGCAGTATAGGAAGCAATAATCGAAGGAGAAGGCTGTGAAATAAGTAAAGCACTGTCTGGTGTATTAGGTACTCTCATTGTGAACAAGAGTAAAATTCTTAAATAATATTAAATGTTTCTTCCTGAAATAAGACTAGTAAATAATACGAGAGAGACATTCAAAGAACATAATCTCCCTAAGACAAAGAAGAGAGGATGCTGTTACTTAAAAAGAATGGTTTGTAGGTGTGTTTGGTCCTTTGAGTGCACTGATATTAATATGTTATTTTACAGAAGTTTTCATTGCTACACTTCTGAACATAGTTTCCTGTTGTTAAACTACAAGTACCAAAGTTCTGGCCTACTCTTTCTTTGAGGAGTAAGGGACATTCAGTTGTTGATGAAGTTTAAGTTTTTCCCTAAAGGTGCAAGGACGTGTAAAGACATCCTGAGGAAAACTGGAATGAAGTCCCAAAAGCACAAAGGGAATGGGAAAAATGAAGTCATGTTATCTCAGCTGTTGATATCTACCCCTTTGTTTATTTCTTATTAGAAGGCATGGGGCAGAGATGTCATCTTCTGACAAACTGCTTCCTCTTTCTAAACCATCATTTCTATCTAGTCCTGGAGCTATTCCTGTCTGTTGGTGAAAATGGGATGTTACTGGAATGCCTGGGCATAATTATGGCCTTTATCAATTGTCTGAAATTAGAGCAGCAGTTAGTATGCTCTGATTTGATTCAGATGGATGAATATGCAGCAGAAGCACCACAGCACAGCCCTCAAATTTAAGAACTCGAGACTTCTCATTAAAATCTTGATTTGCAGACTCAGTAGTTGATCATATACCATGACTTGTTTCTCAGTTAATATTTTGTTTCTCTTTGGATGATCACTTAAGAAAGAGTGCACTTTCTTCTGACTTTTTTTCATGGGGAAATCAAGGTTTTATTTAATGAGTTAGTCTCTTTGTGAACACTGACAAAATAGCAATGTGTAAGTGCTTTTTGTGCGCATGTGCAATGCCATAGTTGGAAGGCATTAATACATGGTGATAGTCTTTGGAGTCATTAGCAACTGATAGAGAATAAAGCTAATGAGGCAAAACATAGCTATAGAGCAGACATTAATTTCCTCTTAGCATATTTTTGGGAGCAGATTTTTTGTTGAAAAATAAGAAACATAATCACCCTTTGCCAAGTAAAGCAGCTTTGCAGTTCAGCAACTGATAAATTGTATTCTTCCATGAAAAATAAATACAACTAATTTCAAATATATTCTCAAGCATTAAAAAGTATTGCTGGAACATTAATGTATTATTAATGTAGTATTAATCTCTATAATTAGTGTCACTTAAATAGTTTTCATTTTAAGAGTTTTGATGAATTCTTAGCGTTTTTTAAATTGTAAAATGTGTCTCAATATCACAGAGTTTTGTGTTAGGAGATTTTTCCTGTTGTAAACAGAAATTCAACATACTGTATGCCAGCTGTTCTAACACTGTCAATTGGGTACTTGCAAGGTCACTTACAAAAGCTCATAAACTTAATTAAGTTCTCATACAAGCTTTGACATGAAGAGTAAATTGGAAAGTGTTGGATTGCCAGAAAGTGTTTCCAGTGCTACAGCCAACAGAGCTGCAGGGGAGGGGACAGGGCAGAGTGGGGATGTGCTCTTTAGTTCCTGGCAAAATGGCACAAAGATAGAGCAAATCTATTAAGTGGCTTTCCAACTTCTGAACAAACTGTACTCTCAAGTATAATTTCAAGTGTCATCAGCTCTGTCATGTACTTAATGTTGTCATATAAGGATAAGAAATTATCTCTGAATATTTGTTTGAAGTCAGTAGATCTCTTCTGATGTAACCTCTTTATGCTGTAAAACAGTGCAAAAGCAATGCTAGGTATGATTATAGTATATTTCTGATGAGTAAAATACCATCAATTGCCCAGTATCTTTCTCTGCTGTCACCAGAACAGACATTTCAGTATTTTCACCCGCATTAGGGGTGACAGGGAATGTGGGCTGCAAAGCAATACAAGCTTAACATTGAGTCTCATGTGATCAGTCAGTCACCTCTGTATGGTATTGTCTTTATAAATGTCCCACCTGTTCAAAGCCAATGGCAAGTTTATTTCATCATCAACAAACCCAGTAGCAGTCCCCAGGGCTGCAGTCCCTGTGCCTGCAACCCAAGTGGTGTAGCCAGGGAGTGCTGGTTTGCAGAGTTTGGCAGGAAACCCAAGTAGCGCATTTAGCTGGTGTGCATCACTGGAATGAGGTTGATGTGAGGAGAGGAGGTACTTCTCTGTCTGAAGAAAAGCCAGTCCCCATTGATAGTCTAGCAGCATGGCTGTTTAACCCAGCACCATGATCTCTTGGCTGTCTGTGGGAGGACCTGACCTACAGGTCTGGGGCTGCTTGATGAGCACCTCCAAACACCATCGGTTCACTGAATCAGTCTGACCACTCATTTTCCCTTCCCCCAAGTTCTTCCCCTTTCGCACCCTCATTCTTACCCAAATAAGCAGCCCAACCCTAATCACTTTGTTCCCCCAATAGGCCCTGGTTTTGGTATGTCTACCAGTGTTATATATCTGCCCAGATAATATAGCCTTATACCACCTTACTGACAGGGTTACCTATGCAAGTGACCAGTTTGATGGTCACAGAGAAGGGTTTACGTATTGATGGGTCAATGAGGTGCCGGTACCTCTCCAAATCTGGACTGATAGTGGAAAAATAATGTGCTGAGTTGAGTGGTCAGGTCCAAGTAAGCATACAGGTTTTAATTTTAACTATTTTTGTGAGTGATGCAAGCACTCATGAAGAGGAGGCTTTTGAATTGCAGCCATTCCTGTAAATTTCCCTTAACATCTTGGCAAATTGGAATGAGTTTATTTCAAGAGACATTTTGTAGATGACCTCTTCCAAGGGACAAGGTATCTGGTTGTTTTTAAAGTATCTCCTTTGAAATTGCAAACACTGTGTTTGTAACTAAAGTGAATCTTAAAAATGTGCACATTCCCTCCTCTAAATAATCTTAATAATAATAATAATAACAATAATAATAATAATGACAACAACTTAAGTTAAAATCCAAACCGCAATTGACCTAAAATACTGAAGTAATTTCTGCATATTTGTGACTGATCAGTGCTCGACTATGGTATGACAGGGAATTAAGGGCTTCTTTTCACTTACAGCCAATGCTTTTAATTACTCCCTTGTATCTGATTTCTGTAGATTTATTGTTGCTAAGGGAAATACTTTGAATCCTATGAGAGATGTGGTATGTTCCCACACTAATGGAAACTACTGTATTCTTGTTGTATACGGTTTTCAAGGAGCTCCGCATGCTGCAAGTTACATCATGAGTAATGAACGTGTTGGCTCTGGGAACTGGTGTTCTCCTAGTGACGATGTAAACTCTCTGTTGTAAATATTGCATTTTTAAGGAAAAGGGTTGAAAAAGTTCTTTAACAATAACTCAGGCATTCCAGATTAGTTAATTATAGTATTATGTGGTGGTCTTTGAACTCAGGCTCTTCTTGAATTACTAGTAGTTGATTTAGTCTTCATATATTGTAGTGCGCTAATGTCTTGCTGGTGGGTTTTAGCAGTATGATTTTATAGCCTTTGAATAGTTATTTTAACCGTTGTATTGTTGCTACATTGAATGACATTACAGATCTAAATCTACATTGAAAAGTGAAGTTGTGAAGCTTCAAGGCCAGATCTCACTACAGTGTGAAAAAGAGGAGAGTTAACTTTTTACAATTATTTCAGTTATAATACACCTAGGAGAAGATAAATATTAACAATGTTAATAATGTTGAGGTATATCTGGAAACAAAGGGTTAAATATCTCTGAAGTACATTATGTTTTGGTGTCCATCCGTCACTAACTTATGTTAGAGACTTAATGGCACTGTTATAACTGTAGTTTAGATTGAAATTTTCAAGATTTGCCAAACTGTGTAATTCACAAAAACCCATAGATAATTCCTCACGTCCAGACAGCAAAAACTGCTTTAGTGTTTCTCACTGAAATCAGACCCTTTAAAAACCAGACTTGCCATGTGCCCAAAATTAACTGCTTCCTGCTTGCGCTCTGAAAGGATTTTTTGTGTACGAATGTGCCTAACTAAAAGGAGGAGGCTGAGATAAAGCCATTTAAAACTATTCTACTTCCAAAGTGATTAATTACTATTATTTTCGATATCAGCCATGCACCTGTATCAAGTTCTCTAGCTAAATGGGTGGAGGTTATTAACACTATTACCGCCAAATTCTGCTTTTAATTTCTGAGGTTTTTAATTCTTGATTTGCATGAATAGACATTGCTTTGTTTGTTTACAGCTGTAAAATTAGGATAGTCAAATGCTTTTGTTTTCATTGAACAAGGCAAATGCTGGTTGTTCATGGGACTTTATCATAGCATAAAGGGTGGGGTTTGGGACTGCTTACTGCATCACTCACTTCTGTCCAGGGGACCTCCCCAAGTAGTTAGCCCATCCCTGGGGTCTCAGGTGCCTGGTTGGAAGTGTTGTGCCTCATCGGTGGCCAGTCCATGATCAGTTGGGAATCAGAACTTTGAATCTGATAATTTTGAAGAGGTTTTAGCTATGTCCATGGTTCCCCTCAGGAAAAGTAAAGATCATCCATCTTTTCAGCTTGCCTTTTCCTGGTCAGATGTAACCTCCAGGCTCAAAAGCTTCATATGTTCATGAATGTGAACTGAAGAATCTATAGAGCGAGAGGCAGCGTGTAAGAAATACCTTCAGTGAGATCCATTTCTGGCATTATTTTTTTTTTCAGATGTAAAGTCAGCATATTAAGAAGAGCTTTATTTTTAGCCAGGATTGCTTCCTAGCAACAGACCATTTACTGTACTATGGGCTTAAAATGTATTAAATAATTTTAGCTTTCCTACTTTAACCTCAGCGGATTACACTAATGCCTCAAGGCTCTTTTCCTGTGCTATGCTATGCACCTTCCGGTACAAGACAGCAAACTACTGTCAAGGCCATATTGGGCTTAACCCCAAATGCTGTTAAACTTTTTTTAGCATAAGCATGGTAACATAATTTCTGCTACCTTCCTACTAAGCAACTAGCTAAGTAAATATTTGGAAACTTAAGAGACCGCTATCCAAAAGCTGTTCCGATTTATACTTTCACAAGTTAAAAAAAAATAAAAATAAAAATAGCAAAGTAATTTTTTTTTTAAAGCTGTAAATACAAATGAAGGAAAAAATCAGAATGGGGGTAGTTAACCTTTAAATCTGAGAAATTTTCAGAATGTTTTAGTTATTTCCATGGGACAGGAAGGAACATATTTTGCTGGTTAAATTTCTTTCAAGATTATTTTGAGTGTTCTTAAATTTTACTTATTTCCTCCTAATTCTGAATGCTTAAGACTTAGTATAGAATGACTTTCACTTTATTGTTCAATTTTGACTTTTATATTTATGTTACAAGTGTTGTTTTGCAGAACTTACTCCAAAAGTAGTTTTGATTTTCAGCTGTGACCAATGTGCATATCATGCTGAAGGCAAATAATGGACTCTCTAGCTTGAGCAGCTTATTGTCTAAGTAAAGCCTGTACTGTTTAAAGTGGTTGCTTTGATGTAGTATTTATTTGGTGAAGTATTTAAACGGTCTAGACCTGATAGTGCTAGAAGGTAAAGGTCATACAAGTAATTTTCTTCCATACCCCCCCCAAATGTTGATTAAATCTGAAGAAAATCATCCCCTCAGACAACAAACCTGCCTTTCCATTGGCACAGTGTAGTCACCTAGACTAAAGCAAAAATTACATTTATACACATTTTGAGTAGCTAGAAATAGAAAGAAGCAAATAATAAGCCATCAGAAAATTGTGGCTGGTAGCTACTCCTTGTAGACTACTGAAATATGTTAAAGTTTAATAGATTAAACAAAGTATTTTAAGATACTGTAATTACTGTAAAATTCTAAATTGTTTTGAAATTCCTTAAAGTTTAACTTTTATTTTTAGAAATAGAGTATTTTAAATATTTGGATACTCTCCAAATACACAAATATTGGATATTTGAAATATTAATTTCTCAAAATACTTTAAAATATTCTTTACCGTTTAAAATAAGTATCTATTGATTTAACCTTTGTAGTTATATTTATATCCCAGTCAGTGCTGAGGTCAGTGGGATACAAATCTTCTGAGTTTTAAGAATTTCAGAATTTTTTATTTATTATAATTTTTTATGATGTTTTCTTTCTAGTGTTTTCTTGCTAGGTCTGTGATAAGTGTTTGTCTAGTATTTTTTCTTTACCCTATTGGGCTTCATATTTAAAATGTGAAGTAAAAGTTTTTGGGCCAATTTTGTCGCGTTTGCATGGGTAAGGCAAATTACAGCTGTCAAGTTTTGTGCACACCATGGAAGATGTTTATGCAAATCACTGAATAAGTAATTTTGCATACTTAATGCAATTTTGCATGTAATAAAAACCTTCCATTTAAAACCCCAAAGTGCTGATGAAAAATGCCTCTTCACTCTGGTTGTTGAAATTTTTTATTATGTACAAGGTAAACATAAATGGTAAACATACTGCCCTATTACCGTGTCTCAGTTCTTGTCTAGTGAGAATAAAAAGGTTATTTCTGTCTTGTTTCTTTGCTTTAGGTGCTTTTCTGTTTGATTACCAATTAATATTAACTGTGATAATGAGTATGTAGTATGGAAGCTGAAACTGAAATCTCAGCAGTCTGGCAGATGGGAGGTATGTTTAACTGTTACCGAGATGCAAAGGGAAATCACCAATGAATTCATGACACAGTTCACTACCAAGGCCCAAATAAGTATAGGTTTTTGGTGAGTGGTTGTAATTATAAATAGAATCTTAATTCAGATGTTTCTTAAAAAAGAGTACTGAATTAGAAATCAGTTTTTAAAATATTAAATTTTGTAACCCGAAGTGATTAATTTTGTACTTGCATTTTAGTAAAAGTAGACTGAAAAAAGAAAAAACCCAGACATTTCCATATATTGCTAGTACTGTACAAGACATTGCATAATGTCATAAGACACTGACCTGTACCCTGCTCCCAAAAATGAATAGAACATGATATTCAGCATTGCTTTCCTGTTTTTTAGTCTGGCAGATCAGGTGCTTGAAATCTGCTGATTTTCAGTACTTTTCGTATAGCTACATGTTCATTATTTTTATTCTGTTAATCTTTTCATATGTTTGGGTCTCCATCTTTCAAGTGTTTTGTTGCGGTAGCTTGCTCCTGTTTGTGTGCACACTGATGAAGTCTGGCATGGGAAGGAGGCGGAGATATTCTGGGATCTCAATGTTAGGAGCTGAGCTATTGTTTGTCTCAAGAGTAAGATGCTTCTGTCCCATAGGAAATTTCAGAGCCTTGTAGGAAAGAGCTTTTAGGCTGCAGAGCGCTGAGCTGAAAACTGGTTTGGAAAGTCTGAGGTCATATTTTTCAGTTCCTAAATTTTCAGAAAGATATTTTACTTGCAATTTTCTATATGCTTGACAATCTAAACAATGCTTCCCAGCTGGAATCCAGGCTGCGCTGGGGGGTTGTGTGCAGAATCAGCTTCTTAACCTATTCTTTTGTTCTACCTTCCACAAAATCCTGCCATACAGTGAGGTTTTGCTGCTGGCAGCACTTCATGTTTGTATTTTTCCATATTTTGTATTGTCCCAGTTTCAAGATGAATTCTAGTGAGATTATAGTATGAGCATGTCTTTTAAATTTTCTTTAGTAAATCTGAAGTCTGAATCATTCATGTAAGAAAAAACATATTAGTTGTTCTAAAATCCCAAGGATAAAACATCATCCAGAGTTTCTTTGAAAAGTCGCCTTGCCTGCTCCACCAAAATGACTTTCTTGAAGCCCACTTCTTTCTCTGCTCTGATTTTCTTATTCTGTTGCACACAATCTTCACTTGCCTGACTACTTTCTAAGGATTCTGATGGCTTCAGAGATATTTATAGTTGGCTACAGTATTTTAGGGTATAACATTATTGGTTACCAGTTGATGGTACAGGAAACCCCACCACGTCCCCTGGTCTGCAGACAAATGATCTGATATATCATGTGGTAAGGGGCACGCTAAAAGTCTGTCAGTGTTTCTATGTCACTGTTATGTTTGAAGTTCAGTGTTTTGTGGTTCTCGGTTTGTGAAACTGTATTGGTGTTATTATAGCAGAACTTAGAAAATTCTGTTGCAGTTGAATGAAATTTATTTACAGACAACTTTAAAAAAAATGGTCTGTGGTAAATATGAAATAATTAAATACTCATCAGAATCTGTGTTGTTGCGCATAGGCTAAAGTATTTCTTCAGATACCTGACTTGACTTTAAGAAAACCAAATACTTAAATCTTTAGTTGACTTGATAGTCTTTGAAGACAATTTTAGTAAGAAAAATCGGAGAAGTGTGAAAGAGTATAGAATGCTATAGAGCAGATCCATATTTCCTTATGCTGCTATACCATGTTTTTTCAACGTTTTTATGTTACCGCTTCCCTAATTAGCATAAATAGATAAATAAATAAAATCAGTAGTCTCATAACAGGCAGAGTTAAGAATGAGTTTTACCAAGGATGCTAAATTTGAGTGCTTTACGCAAAGCAAGAAACAACAGGTGAAGAAATAGAGTGAAATTGGAAAATAAGCCATAATAAAATCAGTTACAAAATCAAACAAATCTTCAATTGGCACCCAGGTGCTTGAGGAGAGTTATCAATGAAAATGAAGAGATATGTCATGTAATTCATACCTCTTGTGTCATGAGGACAGGAATATCCTGAAAAGCATAGGAGTGTTTATCTTCATAATACAGTGTTCCTGGCTTCAACATCAGGCAGAGCAGCATCTCCTTTTAGCTTTGCCATGAGCTGCCCATTTTGCAGGGCAGTGAAGAAATAGCAAGTGCAGACAGAGGAGCTCTTCCTTGCCTGCACAGGCAGCTGTATGTGAGCGTGGAGCAGATAAAGCCAGGCTGACATACAGCATGAAACCCTGGACCTGGTGCAGAATTTGGCCCCGTTTAATTCTTACATTGCATAAATGGAAAATCAAAGACTGAATTTAGAGTATTTCTCCCTGGAAGCAGCACCATTGCAGAGTGCAGTTTATTCACATAGATCATACCATCAGCACAGCAAGGAGCCGAACTTGGAAGTATTTATGAAAGTGGTTTCCAGCTAGTAGAGAATACCTATTTGTTTGCAAGATCTCGGTTTATTTAGATCATAGATATTAGTTTCCTATACTGAATGCTCAGCCTTATATCCAGGGTTACATAGAATGAACCAGAAGTACAGTTCAGGCAAGGAGGTCCAAAATGGCCTTGAGGTGTCAGCCTTTGGTCAGTGATGTGGCCTAATCTAAACTTTCTCCTTCTCTGCTCCAGCAAGCTCTGGGATGCTCAGTTCATTGCTTCTTGCTGCCCTCACAGGCCCTTTTTTTTGTGAGCCAGGAGCTAAATGCTGTAAAAGCAGCTGCTCCGCTCTCCCTGCTCCTGAGTCTTGTTTTTAATGTAAGCCTAAGACACTAAACAAATGGGTTTGTTATTTTTATCTTACACATTAAATGGTACTCTGTCTTTCTGATTTTTTTCTAACTGTTCTGCTTTACCTACTAGCTAAACAATAAAAAAGGGACAATGCTATCCTTACAAAGACTCAGTTATTTCCACGAGTGTCCCAATCCACAGGCCAAAATAGTCATCATTGGTTTTGATTTGTTTCTCAAAAAAGATACCATTGTCACCAATTCTGTGTTGTAATGCAAGTACGGTCAGGTGGAAAAGGCTCAGAATTTAAAGCGTAGCACTAGGCAAACTGATTCAGTGGCATTGAAATGTCATTACTGGAATTATCCGGCTTATTGGGGAGTGTTTCAAGGAATAACCTTCTGGCGTTGCAGACTACAGTGTGGGGATTAGATGGGGCTTGCACAGCTGGCCAAATTCTGCCCGGTGTTAATTAGGATTGTGTGAACATAAGTAAGGACAAGAACTGTTCCAGTGATTGTCATTTTATTTTAAAATCTCTGTGGTAAGTATGTGGCATTACTTTTTCCCAGGCAGGAGTGGCTGCAATGCCCCTTTTACTTAAAAAAAATAAGCAGATGATGTGTTGACAAAATCGATCTACAAAGTCACAGCATCTGTGTTGTTTTCAGAAATTTAGTATATCTTTAGGACCCTGCTTTCAAGAGAAATACATCTGATGTAAATTTCATGTATGAAACCCTGCAATACTATCCTGTGAGCAAGTTTTGAAGATTTCTGAAAACATTCTTAGGCATTACCCTAATGCTTTTTGCAGAGGTGTTCCAGAAAAGCAATAAGGCCCCTAAGGAAGCCGCAGAGTGAAGAATAGATTCTGAGCCTGCAAGTCATTTCAACTGGTCCCACAGCCATCCCAGCTTCTGCAGGGGCATAGAAAGAAAGAAACTCATGGTGAAACTTCTCAATTTGACTTCCATAACCTGTCAGCAGAAAAACATGGAAAGTTAGGATGGACAAGCATTGCCTTAAAATGTGAGCATGGGGCTTTATATGCTTCTGAAGTTGCTATTTAGTGGTGTCAGAATACAAAGACGTAGCTTTGAATTTTGAGCTAGTCCAAATGTAGAATAGAATATGCAGCATGCTGCCTTCTGCTTCGAAAGGCTAGAAATTAGAGCTGATTAAATAGCATTAATACTGTTATTTTCTATAATGTTCTTTTGATCTGGGAGTCTTTGCTATTTTTAAGAAATCAGATCAAAAGTTCAAGTGCTGAGAGCTGCTATAATTGTAATAAGCTTCTGACATCATGATGGGAACTTTTGGAACTGTTGCTAAAAGGATGATTGCGATTGATTTAATGGTGCTCCCTGGGAGCTACCAGACAGCTTATTGAAAGAAGAATCTAGGGCAAAGAGAAGGGGGACTCATATTTTAAATTATTTTTAAGGAAATAAGACAATATTCATGCTGTATTTAGGTCATTGATTTTTAACTGGGGAAAAACTTGCTCTTGTGCTGGTGGTGAAGTGTGTGGAAGGGAGTGGGGAAGAGGAATGTATCTGGCCCTGCCACCGAGCTACTGAGAGGCAGGGATGTTTCCTCATTTGCTTTCTGCTGGGCATCTGGCAAACTGCTAATTTCATACTAATTTCCCAAGGTTCATTGTGGGAATGATAGGGCCAGTTTTTAAAGAATTCGTAATTCCTGTATGTGACTTTTTGGTCTGTAAGTATGTGTTGAACGTGGCCAGGTATGAAAAGCTGTTGCTTGCAAAATCACACCTGTTTTGTGTTGATACTGCGATTTGAAACAATTAATTTCAAGATTTTTAAAAATTGTTATTATTCAATTTACAGCAAAAAGATCTGACAAGGCTTGAAGCTTTGTGACTCCTAATTTCTGCTGTAGTTCTGAACTTAGATATACTCTACCTCATGGACCAAGGAGCAAGCCCTATACAATAATCCATTATTTGAGTTCTGTCTGTTTCCTGACTTACACAGTGGGAGGTGGAAAAACATTTAATGATTGCCTATATTTACTCTGTTAATGGTTTTTGTACTCTGTATGTAATTCTAGGCATTTAATATTACTATTCCTAAGACTTCCTATTTAGTTTATATCTGCCTTTATAGTTTTTTTAAGTAATGTTTGCTGCTGCAGAAAAATAGGACCTTTAAAATCAGCCCTATGATTAAATGATAATAGTATGTTTAAAAGGGGAGAATACACTAGAAATGACTAACTAGTGTAACTTTTGCCAGCCGCCCCTGCACCCTTAGCTCATCGAGGAAGGTGCTGGCAGCTGTTTGTTTATGTTAAGAGGGGATGGCATTTATGTCTGATGTTAAATCCTTGGTTGACGCAAACTGGCTAAATCTCCTTAGGAAGAGACAATCACTGTGAGGCACACTGGTTGGGTGGGCAGGAGTCTCTTCTCATACGCAGAGCAGTGTCAGGACAAACGCATGTCTTGTGTTGCCTGTGCTTATCCAAGGGACTTTTCTGAATGAGAAGTTGAGGAGTTGCATTTGAACCCTCCTTTTGTACTCCATGTGCACGGCCTTTGCCCACAAGTTGAATGGGGTGTGCTAGGGAGTAAGTTCTGGTTTGAAAAGGTTACTTAAAATGTGACTGTGATTGGATTTCCTCTGACAGTATGATAGGGAATAAATTGTATAAGTAAAAAAATGTAATGAAAAGGTAATTTTTCTGTTCTTTGTGGGAATTTCCTTGGATGGATCAATAAACCCAACAATTATTTTGTTTGGTTAGTAACAGAATTGCAGCATTCTGCTTCCTGTAAGTAAGTCCACCATGCAAAGAAGGGGTAAAATTTACCAGCAAGAATACTTTTCTGTCCCACTTTAAAGAAATAATTAAACCTGGTAGTTCTGCCGCCATGACATGACCTGTTTCATGTCTGTACCAGGCTTGGCAGTGGCAAACTGATACCTGGGTCCTCTTATTTTCTTGTGCACTAATTTTCATCTAGACTGATGTGCAGTCATGTCAGGAGATGAGAAATATGTGGCCAAGGAGAGATGTGGGCTCTGAATCCTCCATCAAAAGGTAACTGTCACAAAATGTCCTGTAAAGCAGCTTTAAGCCACAAGTACTAGAGATGTAGCACCTTCCAAATGACCTTACTTTTCCAGTACTGGGATGATTTATGTTCTCCATTGCAAATTCATTCTTGTCAGGGCTGGTCTAATAGATTTACTGCAGAAATAATTTTGCAAGTAGTGGATCTTCATTTAGCTCTTCTGGATTTCATAAGAAAAAAAGAATTAAATTTTTTTTATATAGATTTTTTTTTTAAGGAAACTTTTTTCTTTAACAGATCTCAGGTGAGGTTTCAGTATTTAAAATGAAAGTTCTGGTGAAGTTTGATTAAATCCTGATTTCCTGGGTGTTTTAAAAAAGTGGAATTTGGAGCATTTCCTTGCAGGGTTTTTTTCATTCTTTTGTTTTTCACGGAGTGCCAATATAGGAAAACAACGGAATAAGTTGAAGTAGAATGTATTAAAAGGCTATTTGGAGGAAAAAAATATTAGTTAGAATTTTAAAAGTGAAAATATGGTGAGAGTAGCAAGTGATATATATATATAGAGAGAAGAGAACGGTGATGTATATAAATGAGTGACAGAAGCTGAAAGCAGAGGGAAGACACAGAAAATAATTAATCCAAAGCTGAAGGTGAGCTTTTAAGTCCACTTCAGTAACAGCCATGGTTGAAAAACAAGTGAATACAGAAATAGGCAGTTGTAATTTTAAACAGCAGTAACCTGAATAGTCAAATTTTTAGAACTTCATCTGATTTATAGATATTCTTTAAGGTGCTGTGGTTGATATCTTCATGTTTTAAGAGGTACTGAAGAGGTATTTGGGCTTCAAACAAGCAAATAATCACATACAACTGAAAACTGGTTTCATATCTGTAACTCAGGGCTTGCTATTGTCAGAAACCACAAAACTTTGGTTTTCTGTGTTGCCAACAACATTTGTATGGTACATGGAAGACAACATAGCCTGATGAAGAGTGCTTCATCTCTGACTTCTATGTGCTATTAATGTAACAAAATATGTAATAATTAAGAATTCAGTCTACAAGATTATTTCAGGTATTAATACGTTAAAGAAGCGGTGTAAAAGATTAGCTCAATATTTCTTTACTGTCCAGGAGCTGGAAAAGGGATGTCCATCCTCCCTCTTTCATTCTTAGCTGCTAGGCAGGCAGAAGGTTTTGGGTGGGCAGACCAGTGCTGGAGTGTCCTGCAGCCATGCATCAGATTCTACAGAAAATTATTCCTATAGTAAAATACACTCTTTTAGAAAATCCTTGTGTTCAGTTTATTCTCTTTTCTTCCTTAATCCCTTTCCCTTCTTTTATTTCCATTGCACAAGCAACCTAATTGCTTTTATAAATATTTCTGATCTACAATGTATTCACCTCTCTACATCATGACCTAATCCCAAAATATGCTGTGTACCAGAAATAGCAAATGGGAGGTTTCTGATTTGTTTTGGTTTGGGTTTGGGTTTTTTTGTTGTTTAGTTGTGTTAGTTTTTTTTATTTCTGGAAACTTCTTTCCAGCAGCCTCTTGTCTAAATACTGCCCAGAAATCCTGTGGCATTCCCCAGATCTGGGACACAAAGTCATTCTTTTAATTCCTCTCTCTGATTGCTTTCTGCTTCTGACCAGTCTCTGGAGCTGAAGCACACAAACTTAGTAGGTTTGATTTGCTGTGCCCCTGAAATCTTTTTGCGGCCAAAAATAGATAGACAGATGCATACATACATACACACATGCATACATGCATATATACATAACCATCAAACAAAACCTGCCACCCAAACCTGTTCTCTATGCAGCTGTACAGGAGGAAACATAGTCTTGGGGAGCCAGACTGAAATTCCCTCTGGGTGATCCAATGTGAACATGTACTTTAAATTGTATTATATTATACTTATCTGAATATTTGCCGTGTCTAAAAGGTCATGAGAAGGCAAGCAGTGATTGGGGTGGGTCAGTATCTGTGGAAAGTTATCTTAAAGAGGGTTATAGAAATAACCCTGGTTGCTGTGAGATAATATGTATTTTTCTTAATGGATGCCATCAGCAATCCTAAATCCACATGTGAAATGACTGGACGTGTGGCGAATATGTATGTAACCCAGCCTTTAAACAAACATCAGCTGTGTTAAACTTGAGTTGGCTTAGAAATGATGGTGAAATGATTGCCTGAGTGCATTTTAAAGTACATTTGTGGACATAAGTGGGGCCTGGCTTTGCCTGTAGAAGTTATTGAGGCTGTCTAGCGCTGTTTCTGTATATGGGATCTGAGGAACATCAGAGGTTTTCTGGCACAGGAGCGCAACTCTGTAGAGCTGTCAGAACAGTCCATGGTGTGTGTTTGGCCAGGACTAACTTGCAGTCTTCCAGGCAGCTCGTTGGCATCGCTTGTGAGACAGCGCAGGCCACGTAGTATTCCTGCAGGACAGTTTGGATTCAGTCATACTTTTTTGAAGGGGAGGAGAGTTAGTTTAACACTATGGGCTTGGGCAACTCCAACCCAGTTGGCTTCAGTTCAGGAGAATGGTCAATGCATGTTCAATGCATTAGAGCCCAGTAAGAGGAGCCATGAGTACCATCTCCTGCTACTAGTCAGTGATTTATCTTCTGAGGCCCTGTAGTGATCATTCTGCAAACTGCTAAGAGTGGTACAGGAGCCAGATAAGCCAGAAGGAAAGTTCTGATCTTCTTCCAACCCTTGGAGGTACTTCCATGTTTATTAAAAAAGTATTTCTGTTTCTATCCCTGTATGAAAAGCAGGCATTTGCACAGCCAAGATTACATTTTAGCAATCATTTGTAAGTTGTATTGTGCTTGATAATTCACAGAGCAGTAGAAGTTTTTCGGAGTAATTTCTTTTTTACAGTACAGCTGATCTGAAATACGTGGCATTGTGCTGTTTGTTAAAAAATATTAAGACCCTCTTGGTTAAATTGTTCTCCATATTCTTCTGCTTTTGAAAAACAGTACTTTCACAAATATGTTCTGTTTTGAAACTTTTCAAACAAAATATTGATATTGGCTATATAACAAATTTAAATAGGAATGCACTGTCTCCTGTAGCTTCTGGTTATGGAAAGAATCAGGTTTAAAAGCAAGGTATATCATGTCCCCACTGGCTCTTGGGGAATATTAAGGAAGTAATCATGGGAAAGAAATGGACTGAATTATGTTAGAGAGGAAAATAAAATAACACTATCAGCTGGAGTCTCTATTTGCAGAGATAATGTAACCTTCTTGGCAGTTCCTGCTCTCATGGGCTGTCCCTCTGCTGCCTAGTTCTCGGTTAAAAGCACTGTTTAATGCTCTAGGGAAAACTCCTTCCCATAACCTGATACTTGACAGTACTAACATCCATAGTGACCTATGTAGTTTAATGGAAATTCACAGCAGTTCTTTGAATGTGCACTTTTTTCTCCTGTGTACAGTCATCTAAAGGGACTGCTTGCACTTAGTGTCCCACATTTGACTGTGATGTTTCTGGAGAATTTGCGCTTTAACACAACAAGAGGTTGCTTTTCATTTTACCAGAGGGAAAGCTAAGTCCTTGATCACAAAAACAAAACCAGAGTTGAAAAAGAAAAACATGAAAGGAATGAAAAGGAAACCTTAAGTATATTTAACACCAAACTCATTCCCGGGAAGATTTTGCAAAAGCATCTCTCAGCCCTGAAGCCTTAGGGGCAGCTTAGCACCACAGTTCTTCCTGGGAGTTATGTTTGATATCAGCCTTTAAGCTAACTTTGAAAGTTGAAGAACACGGTGTATATTTCCTTTTCTTCTCTCTTTTTGTCCCTCATCCTTTAATTTAGCACTTGTTGTACCAAGTTAGGTAAAAAATTTATTGAGCTGTTTCCAATAGTAGCCAGTAGCAGAAATAGAGAGAATTACAAGCACAAAGCAATGTGTAGTGACACGTATCCACAAGACAGTTTATTCCCCACAAGGTCTGGCAGAAGAACTGCAATAGTGGTACTATATCTAAGGTTTATTTAATGTGTGTTCAGAAGCTCTCAATGGATTTGTATTCCAAGAACAAGTTGTGTCCACTCTCTTTTTTTTGGTCCAGTTCTATCACTTGCTGCATGTTATTTACTCAACAGAAATATGGTTTCTGAGCTTACACTGCGGATAGTTGTGATGGCTCAAATTCTTTCTTGAGGACTGATCTTTGAGATGAAACTGCATCAGGAGGGATGCTTCTTTTTTAAGGGGTTCATCTGCATTTGAATTCTGTTGTACCTATTAATTAGCACCTTTCTACTTTTGAAAAAGCTTTGTTCTCTTTGGTGGTCTTATGAGTGAGTGTGTAACAAATATTCTGTACGTCTTCCAAGGATGCATGGCCTTACAAGACTGTCTCTTGCAATTGTGAACTGCTTGGAGGTGGGGCACTGGTACTGGGAACAAGAGGCTTTCTCTTACACAACAACTTTTGGTGCCATAAGCAACAAATAATCGCTTGCTGCCATTCAAATATTGAGGACATACGTAGCCTTCAGAACTAGCAGCCTCTTCTGCCTGTATTCTGCCTGCTTTAAGCATCATCTGTGAAGTGGGGAAGAAAGCCCTGTTCATCTTTCTGTGCTTCTTATTGTGAAGCTAAATTCTTTTTGAAGCTATTGAAAATGCTAGTGATGAGTTTCTCAGAAAATTCAAAGAACAAATTAATAATACAGGCTTCAGAGCAATGCAGGAGCCCAGGGGCCCAAACACTCAGGACAACAAAGAGGGATAAAAATACATCTAAGGTAGCAGCTCAGTAAACTTTCATCTGTCTGTGTGCTAAAAAATGTAGGAGCTCTCTGGAAATCACAAATTGTAGCTTAGGACGAGAAAATTCAGTTAAGGTTGACCAAATGCTTAATTGCTTTATTTTGCAGTCTTGCTAGCCTTCTGTCAGAATAGGCTCTGTGTGTAATATATATTGTCTTTTAACCTTGGTGTGTCTTTTTTTTGTCATTCTTTCCCTGATCATAAGAAAAAAATAAATACTACAGTGTTTTATAATGTCATTATTTAAAAGAGTAAGTTAGTCTTCTTTTGCTATGTTACATTGTTTTCCTGAACCTATTTATATGTTTTAATTGGCAAGTAATTGCTTTCCTAATCCAGATAAGTGGTGCTGAACTGTGAATTGCAAAGTCCAGTCCCTTTTAGATTGATGGGTGGAGACTCTGCTGTTGTTTTGTGAAGTGTCACTATATGAAACTGTAACTAAGAAACTATAAGAAGAAACTATAGAAAGAAACTATAACTAAGAGACTATTAACTTCTTTCACTACAGAAAGATTATAACATAAATGGTTCTCCACAGAAAACATGAGTAGATGAAAGTGTGAATAATGCACTCTCATTGCACTGAGAAATTGGGAAAATAATTTTAAAATACTTAAAAATTTAAAAAAATTAAAAATTTTTAGTCCTTTTAATGACCTGGTGAACTGACCTATTTTTGGTATGATCTTAGAGGCTGTAATTTTTTTCTTATTTATTTCAGCAAGGCTTTCCCTATAGTAGTAATACTGGATTCTTCACAAGTCTTTAGTAATAAACCTGTTAATATTTTATTTTTTGTGCAATTACAGGGATGGATACAAATATCCTTGTGTGGTATTTTTATTGCTGGTAGAAGGAAAAAGTAACTTAGCAAAAAATTGTAATTGCTCTTTGCTGGGGGAAAACTATGCTTAGGAAGAAAGCAGATTATAACAGTTCATCATAGAATCATAGAATGATTTGAGTTGGGAGAGACCTTAAAGATCATGCAGTGCTGCTATGGGAAGGGACACCTTCCACTAGACCAGGTTGCTCCAAGCCCCATCCAACCTGGCCTTGAACACTGCCAGGGATGGGGAAGCCACAGCCTCTCTGTGCAACCTGTGCGAGTGCCTCACCACCCTCACAGTGAAGAATTTTTTCATCGTACTTCTTCATTACATATAGGCTAACAGGCTGTTGCATGGGGAGTTTTCACCAATTGATAGTCCATTCCAAACTTGACTGTGGGGTTGCACATAAACAATATGTATTCACTCACATGTCAATGATTGTTTCATGTGGGCTATGCAATGGTACTTTATGTCTGTAGTACTTTAGTATGAGATTGCTTTGCTGTCTCCTGAGTAAGATCCCAGACTAATCTGGGATCTTACTTTGAATAAATACTTTGTATAAATACTTTGTAGTAATACCTTGTATAAAAATTATGAAGGAAAAAAGTACTAACCCTGGACCTTCCCCCCCTTGCAGTAGTTCCAGCTGTGGCATTAATGTTCTGCTGTGGGTTTTATCTCATGTGCAGAAGTGGACATGAATTTGCAAAGCCAGAAGTTTAAAAAAAACCACGCTGGAATACATTAAGGATGTGTGTCATACAGAATTGCAGTGTTTATTTCGTTTTTTTCTGGGAGACTGTGTATTAACTTGTGTGTTCAATTGAACAGAACTGAGTATCAATTCTGCTTTTCCAAAATACAGCCATCTGTTAAACAGAAATGAATTTATACACTCATAAATGTTTCTGTTGGAACTTGCACAGTAGAAATGGGCCCCAGATGTTACCATTATGTAAAGGCCTAATCTAAAGCCAACTGACGAGAACCTTGTGGGCTTCAGATCGCACCAGTAAGACCATTTTCAGGAGAATTAACGCCCAAGGAGATTGCAATAAACTAACAATGTGTGTTGCTATCATAAGGATAAAATCAAAATGTATGGATGATGGGGTAGGCCTTCTTCACCGTGGCTGGAGTTGAAATTTGTACTTTGAAGTGGAAAAATGTGACATGAATTATTTTTAGTAAAAATAAAAAGACTTCATTTCAATGTTAAGCACAACTGTATATATCTTAAAGCTCTTCTTTTTTCTGTTTGAGTGTTTGTGTGTGGGTGGTTAATTATCAATGTTTTAAGTGTGAGATACTTGTTTTGAAGCAGATGTCTCTTCTGCTTTTTGAACTGATACAGCGTTACATTGCATATCTATTGTTGTGCATTAAAAAACAGAAATTAAGCTCACAAAGGCAGTTAGGCCTTTGGTGGGTTATCTTGTCATGCTTTGCAGTGAGGCTTGGGTGGTGGAGGCTTGCTGCCCCACCACTACCAGCATCCTTTCCCCTGCTTCTGTTCTCTTTAGTTATTTCACCTTATTGACCTGGCAGGAAAAGAATAATAAGAAAAAACAAACCCTAAACAAGCAGTTTTCTACTGTGCTAGGTATGTCCTGCTCTCCTGGGTGGAAGGGAGCCTGACACATGCTGAGATCTGCAGAGGGGAAGGAAGGGACTGTGGGAAGTACCAGGGATGGGGGCAGGAGTGGAGAGGACCAAGGACTTTGCTCTCAGCGGTGGTGTTGATTTATTTGAACTGTTAGTTTAGCTGGTTTATGTGAAGTTTTTGTTTTACATGCTGCACTGGGATTCCTGTACATTTTGTAAAACTTTTTTCAGTGCCATCAGGGAACTTAAATTTTCATCTAGTGCTGAAGATCCTTCTCTGCAGAAATGAAAACTGATCTGTAGGTGCTCTGTGAATCCTGCTTTCCTAGCCAGCACCTAACCTTGAATACTATTGCACACTGACCCTGCTTTGTGGATGACTGTCAATCAATAAGGCAGTGTCATGTAAAAGTGAGAGTGTATTTAGACTGGTGGAATGCCACATTTTTTATCAAGTTGTTTTTTTGTAGAGCAGTGTGTGCTTGAAGTCATGAAATCAGCATGCATGAAGATGCAACAGTTTGCTCTCAGGAGCAACAGTTTGCAAGACAAATTCCTCAAGTTAGCTTGTCAAAAATGAGGAATATGAAAGTGCAGTTCGTGGTAAGCCAGGCACTCTTACTGTGCATTTTATCTGTAAAACATAGCTGTGCATTATATTTTTGTGTATTTATCCATCAGCAAATGCCAGATAGCATAATCCATGATGAGGCAGAATTACAATAAATTGCCTTAATTTCTTAGCCATATGCCAAGTGTGCCCACATGTCCTCATATGGATCAGCTGATGCACAATAACTTAGTGATGAGGAAAATTACTCATAGGTCTAAGCTTTTATTACTTCTGAGTTACTGACTGTTGTGATCTCTAACAACTCATTTTGATCTGGTTTGTCAACAAGAACTATTTTTGATAAACATCCATTTTCAACATGAGAGGGAAAGAGACAGAGTCCACATACCTTTACTGATTAGACAAAAAAGATACAAACAAAAAACCTTACACATTTACAAGCAAGTTTCTATTAGTATGCTGCTGAGCACTTAGTCAATCAGTGCTTCTGTTTTTGTATTTCATAATGGCATTTATAGTCCAACCATAGTGAAATTTCATGACGTTGTGTTTAAAATTGAGATTTCTGATGAAAACACTGTAAAAATAGAGTATTAAAATATAATGTTAAAGCTACTTCTCTGTTATCACTATACAGGATTAAAGAATAGTAACAATAGTAAACATGGAGTCATAGAATACCAGGTTGGAAGGGACCTTAAGGATCACCCGGTCCAATCTTTCTTGGCAAAGCCTGACTTAGACTAGATGTCCCAGCACCCCGTCGATCCAAATCTAAAGTGCCCAGTGCTGGGGATTCCATCACTTCCCTGAGGAGATTATTCCAATGGCTGATTGGTGTCATTGTGAAAAATTTTCCTCTTGTGTCCAGTCAGAATCTCCCCAGGAGTAACTTACACTTGTTACCCCTCATCTTTTCCATGTGACTCCTTGTAAAAAGGGAGCCTCTGTTTTCTTTGTAGCCACTCTTTGAATACTGGAACATGGTGGTAACGTCTCCCCTGAGCTGCCTTTTCTCGAGGCTGAGCAAACCCAGTTCTCAGCCTTCCCTTGTATCGCAGGTTTTCCACTTCTTTGATATCTTTGTGTCCCTTCTCTGGATCTTCTCCAGCCTTTCCACATATTGTTTTGTACTGGGGACCAAAACTGAATGCAGTGTTCCAGTGTGGCCTGACAAGTGCTGAGTAGAGTGGGACAATGACATCTTTATATCTGTCTTCCCAGGGCATGAAGTAAGACTAATAAGCTTATAATTTCCTAGATCTTCCTTTGAGCCCTTCTTGTAGAGGGGGGTGACATTTGCTGCCTGCTAGTCTTGTAACAACATTAGCCAACTCTCTTAATGCCCTCAGGTGGATATATTAGGGCCTATTGATCTGCAGAGGTCAAGCTCATCATTGGTTGGATTGTGTTCCTCTTCTCTTAGTAAAGCCCTCATATTTTTCTGTAAGTGGCTGAGGTTAGTCACTTTTGTTCAAAAGCACCTTAATGAATTGGTCAGGATATGCACTGCTGGCAGCTTTTAACAGAACTGGTAGTTCTTAGGAGATTATTCACCCTTTTGGGCAAAAAAGGGCGGAAGTCATCTAGCATTTACTGAACACTGGCTCCATCGCTATCTGCTGCTCAGAAGTTTAAAAAAAGCAAAAAGGAAAGAAGAAAAGGTGGTTTCTATTCTATGGCTAGAAGATTTAGGAGCTTCCCACCACGAAATTTCTTTTGCTGTTTCAGCAGTTGAAATGATCTTATTACTGTGTTTTCTAGTACAAAGTTCCTTTGTTTCAATATTGTGGTGGCAAAATTTGCCATGATGACAGCCTGATCTTGCAAGCTTAGTTTCAGTATTCTGCAAAATCTGCTGAAGGGCAGAAAATCAGCCTCTGGAATCAGAGCTGCCCTGTCCTAATTGCGATATTCCAGCTGGGGCAGTAATTGTATATTCTTCAGAGTTTTGATTTGCCCCAAGGTATTCATGTTCCACAGCATGTTAAACTTTTTAAGGATGCTAATTTTGCCAAAAAGCTAGCTCAGTAATTGTACTGTAAAGAATACCCAACTTTATTATAGCAGAATTGCATCAGAAAATAGGAATTGTTTCAAAACAGTAGTTGTTTCAAAATTTCCAGTTTAGTAATACATCTTAGAAGTGCCTTACAGATATCAAATTATAGAGAGTTGTCAGTGTCTGGTGTATTTTCCTTTGCTGAATCTATTTCAGGTAAACAGAAATATCTATTTCATGAGAAATAAGTATTTGGCTATTATAAATAACTTAATCAAGATTTCTACTTATTTAATTCTAGTTTGGCATCTGAATTGGACCTAATAGGAATATCAGTCTCTGAGACAGCGGTAAAATTTTAACAATCCCTCATTCTCAGACTCCCCTTTGCAAAAACCAACCACCTGAACATGTGTCAAGCAAAAGTCACATCTAGTTTTAGTGAGTTAGACTTGTTAACAGTATGTTATGCAGCTAGTATAAATAAGAAATCACATTTTAAGTGATGGGGAGAGGGAAGTGGGTAACTTTATATTGACCTTGTTATACCTTAAAAGTAGCCATGTGAAAATATGTGAAGAAGTTAATATAAATTAAAGCCAGGCTAAAGTCTTTATTATATAAAAAAAGAAAATCTGGTTTTATTCTTTTTGTGAGACATGTCTACCCTTTCCTCTCTAACTGCCATTGACTTTAAAGAGTCTGCTTTCAGTGTTAAGAATTTGGCCTTTGGAAATAGGCCATTTTGTCAACCCTCATGGACCAGAGTTTTGACTTTATGGGTGTTTGCTTGTCTACCGTGTCTATTAAAGACCAGTCTCCAGGAGCAAGCAGAGAAGATTGCCTAGCTCATTGAGCAAATGTTTGTGCTTGTTGCTATTCTCAGGAGTCACTTTCTCATCATTTATCATCTCAGTGGTTGCAGTAGCAGGAAGCTGCTTCTCCACAGCTATCTATTATTCCTTGCCTGTTTCTTACTCCTCTTGCTGTCTGCTCCTTCCTTCTCTCTACTACACCTCCATAAGCCTCTAACCAGTACAGGCATGTATCCTTCATTCTTCTTATTTACACGTAACCTGTGCTCTTACTTTAAGACAGTTGACCTTAATCTTGCAAACTCTTAAACTCATTAGGGCCAATAATAATATGCATGTGAATTTTCCTGATGATTTATTTCAGTGGTCTGGCTAATGCATGGAAGTACTTCCATGCTGATGGGTCTAATGAGGTCATTTTAAGGATGGTAGTTTTTCTGGAGAATCATGGTTAAGGGTCATTTGAATGTATCTGAATACATCTTCTACCTTAATTAAGGTCAAACATAGTTTTCCTTTTACAGGGGAGATTTCCAACTTAAAATGAGATTTCCAACTTGAAATTCCAGTGCCTGATATCTCTGTCAAGGGGCTGGGGAGGATGGTAGGGCAGAGAACTAACAAACTGCCTCTCCACAAACACCAAGAAATCGATTATCCTGTGTTCATGTTCAGATACTTCTCCATGATTATTTCTGGCTGGATAGCCAGTTGTCGCATGTTAGCAGGAGGCCACGCGTGCTGCAAGGCATGCATCTGAGATTAGTAAGATGTTGTGTTACTCCAGCAAGTGTGCAGGCTTTGCTCCTACAGCATCTGTCGTCACTGGAAGCGCAGAGCCCTCCCACTCCTCCTTGGAAATTGATGGTGACGGGCTCTTTGCTGAGCTGTAAGCTAACATAGGGACTGAATCAGATCAACAGCTGAGGAAGATCGCCAGCAAACAGTATCGCTGCATACAGACAAAAGCTGAGCACTTTAAACCAGGCCTTGGATGGACAAATATTTCAAAACATGGTTAATTCAGGCTGATCTGAAGTTTTCGCTGGTGCACTGCTTTGCTCCTGTAAGAAGTGTTGCGGCTGCTGGAAGGGCTGGGCTGCTTGGAGTGAGGCTGACATGCTTGACAGACGCCTGATGTCTCCTCAAACTAAGCAAAATACTCCTGGGGTAAGCATACGTTGAAAGAGTGCAGGCCAGATGCTCGGGAGCCCTTTAATTTTACAATTCAATTTACAGGCTGCCTTGCAAGTTAACCTGATTACAGTTAAACTGGTTAACTTTGCTCTCATCTAGCCAAGCTGAAATGTTGTTGAAAGTTGTGTCAGCCTTTTCGTGGAAGTTCAAATTATACTTTTTAAGCTCCTTTTTTAAAACATACTAACTTGCTGTCATGTCAAAAAAGCTCAAAAAACTAAAGTTTAGGAGGTATCTGTTGCTGAGAGTGCCTCTGTCTATAACCCTCTTGAAATAGTTAAAAAGAAATACCGTGCTGTTTGTTGCATGTTTTGGGGGATTGTGTTAAATTGTCTTCTCCTCGATGCGAGAGCAATGGGGATCTCTGGTGGCAGTAGTTTGAAGTACATTCTTTTCACAGACACAAAAGTTACACTTTGTATTTTTTTTTTGGTTTCGGTTAGGTTGCAACACACTAATGAGTTTTGGTTTGGCAGCATTTGACCAGGTATGTGTATCCTGGAGCCATGGACTTGTAGTAGCAGATATCCCACTACAGCTGTGCTTGTGAAATAAAATATAAATAAATGGCAAATATTTTAAAAATGTTAGAATTAGATGTGCTTTTTCTTCTTTCTTACACTGTAGAGAACAGAGGAGGTAGAGTAAAATAAGAAAAGTAACACAGATATAAACTTAAGCCAAATGTTTGGATTAAACTTGGTGCTTTCTATAACCTTTATGAGAGATTTGATTATAGTTGTGTTGAAAGAAACATACCATAGCCATGACAGTAGCTTTCTAGAGTTATTCCAGGAAAATACAGGGACGGTGTCTGATGTAGCAGCTGCACCACAGGTTTCTTCTAGAAGGAAATCAGATTTGGATCATTCCTATTCCTGGATTATTTAGAGATCTTCACATAAGAAGCTGAGTATTTATTGCTAACATCCATTCTATCCTCCTGTTATGGACAACTTTACTCAAATTGGAAGGTGGTTGTATGTTTCTAGGGAGAATAATGCAACAAGGACTCTTACAGGAAGTGTGCTATGAAGTAGGGAAACACACAAGTACCATATATAACTTCACTGGACTTGTTTTCAGCATGGGTGTTCAGAACAACATTAAAGCTACTAGTCAAATCACAACATCATTTAGTTTGGGAAAGACCCTTAAGATCATCAAGTCCAACCATAGCTATAGGTGCCTTTAGTCTTTTCTTATGTAATTAATGTAGTTAAAAGTGTAAGTCTTTAAGTTTTAATATGTATCTTTTCCAAGCAGTTCTTAGGAGTTGTGATGAATTAATGCATTTTGGGGTTCTCTGATAATCTCAATACAATTGTAAATGGGGAAAAAATGGAGAATAAATTTTTTTTGGTGGAAAAGGGTATAAAATGAAAAGAGAAATCAATTGGAAAATATTGTTTTCATGAATTTTGGAACATTTGGTCAACCTTTCTTTCAACATGATGGTTGATGACTGTTCTTCTCATGTTTCCTCCGTTTCTATCCGTTTCGTTTTGTCATGAGGGGAAGAAGACCATTTAGCTTTGCTAATGTCAATTTTGGCTGCAGTCACTTCTGGTTCAGAAGCCTTTTACAGGAAGCTGTGCTTGCAGTTTATCTTGATTTTAGTGGTACTTGTCTTCAAACGCTACCTAAGTGAAAAAAAGGAACTGTTTAAATGGCTGGGAAGAAAGCAATGGGAAGATTGGGAAGAGTGAAATAAGATATAGCTTGAGAATTTTAATATTTTTTGGCATGTATAATTAAGTAAAATGACTATTGATAGTCTCTTAATGACAGATGTTGTATCAAAAGTGGATATGAATTGCATAATTGAACAGAAATTTAGATAAATTTACTGGGCGCTTTTTTTTGCCAAATTTCAGGATGTCCCTTGTAATAAGTTGATCCCTGAAGTATTTGAGTCAATTAAAATGTTACAGTAGGATGAAAAAAAATAATACGTATTGCATAACCATAGACACATTTTCACCATCAACACAGTCCTTGTGACATAGATACTCTTCAATATGGAAATTTTGGTAACTGCCAGAAAGGGTAAGCACATCAAGCACAGTAATTCCTTACAGTCTCCTGAGGCTGTCGTTTTGTCCTTACCTCACCCACTATGCAGAGAACTGATATCTTGCCTTTTGCCAATTTACCCAAATTTTTCTGAGTTTATGTTTATAGCATCAGTGGAATATATAATTGCTAACTTTTATTCAGTTTTCAAATTGTGGTGAATGGGCCAAGAAATACATAAACTTGAAAGGGTGAATTTTGCTATTTGCTTCCCAGGATGGATAGTGTGGAAATGCAACATGAAAAGGGCGCAAAAGGAAGGGCGGTGCAATGTCTTTAAATTTCCGCTGCATTCAGATATCCATTTTGTTGGCTATTAAACTACTGGGATGGTTAGTTGGGAGCAGTTCTTTCTTTGTTTTGCTATGTGCCAAAATACAGAAGACGTTATAGTTTTGAAAATAGGATGCAAATTTCTATGTGCCACTGGTGTTGCATGTACACTGTATGAAAGCCTGTGGTTTATATCATACTTACAACTGCTTAATAACAGCAACCAGTGTTCTGTGAAAAAGGTAGTTTAAAATTCTCCATACTGACTGACAGGCTAAATGTTTACATTGCTGCTCATGCCATCATCTTATGTTTAAACAAGCGGCTGATTATTAAAGTGTGTGGACAGTCTTTGTATAACTGTTCTGATTTTTTAGGTTGATTTCCTAAGACAAGATTTATGCAATCCCACTTTCCATCTGTTAGTTGTGCTTCTCAGAAACTTCAAACCAATGGCCAATTTAAATCAGTCTTGCAGAGGTCTCAGAAGCACTGAGTGCTTATGACAGACCTTCTTGAGGCTGGATGGAGCTGTTAGAGCCATTTGCTCTACGTGCCAGTGTGTGAGAGTCAAGGCACTCTCTGGGCTCCTCTAGTATCCAAAAGATAGCATCCAGCCAGTTGATGAGCACGAGTTTAACTCCGGAGTAGCTGAAACAAATGCTCCCTCTTATCCTACCAGCAACTCATGGAAAGGGAATGGGAGTTTGGGAGAGAGAACGGAGGGTACAGAGCATGTGGTGTGTAGGGAAAATGAGAGCGAGCTGAAGGTATTGTGGAGGTGTGTGTGGGAAACCAGGCTTCATTACTTCTGTTCACAAAACAACTTGTTTTTCTTCAGCTCATCATTAATGATACATTGCATTTTGCAGTATTTTAGTGGATATAAATTTCTAGAAGTTTTTTTCTGGATGTGTTGAGGCAGCCAAAAGGATGCTGACAGATTGATGGTTTAGAATATTCATCCCTTAAAAATTATTAGCTTCTTATTTAATGGTATTAGTAGAGTATTAGTATCAGAGGAAAAAAAAAAATACCATTTTAAAGCTCTCCTAGCAATTCTGTTTATAAAAGCCAGATTTCACTTTGAGTAGGTTCATGCTCATCAAACGATGGTGGTAGAAAGACTGGCTTATGGTTGCAGTAGTAACTTAATGTCTTAGTTTGACAAAAGTCCTCAGTCAAGTATGTATTATTGTTTCTGTGCAATTCCCCACAGTCATGTAAGTCTGCAGTTCTGCAGCTCAACTCATAAGCATAGAGTTTCTTTAAAAATCTGTGTGACCTGAACACTCTTGGGCTTTGCGTTTTTCCCTCTTATTAAGACCCTTATGGTTCACGAGTTAGAAAAGATGACTTTTAAATGTCCCTTCCAACCCAAACCATTCTATGATTTTGCTTGTTTAAGCAGCTTTCAGTGACTGGTTTTTATTTGAAAGTTTCTGGTTGTTTCTTATTATGTCACATTCACATATACTTTATAGTTATTTGATAATAAAATATGCATATATTTTTTGCCTTTTAATAAATTAATACTGAAGCAAGTGTTTTCAAATCATAGCATTATTTGAAAGAGTAATCTCTTCAGTATTTGCTCTTTAGAAGCTTGTAACTGAATATGTATCAGACATTTAAAAAAGTAACATTTGAACTTTTTAAGGTTGATGCTTAATTATATAATAGTTTTGATAGTTTACACTACATTAGATTGCTAAAAAAATCAATTTCAAACTAAGCACTTCGATAACTTTCTGCCAAATTCAAACAGTGAGTTCCCAGAACATTGTGATATTTTCTGGCTGAATATTTACTGTCGGGAAAATGTGATCAGCATCTATCACTGTGCTTTCACATGGATCTCCCAGCTTCGTTAGAATTTGTATAGGCTTAAAGCATCTAGCACTGTAATGGCAGAAGTTTTTTATTTTAGGAGAAGCTTTAGGTGTCTGAACTAAACCGCTTCAGAGAATCATTTTCTCCTTAAACCTTAAAAGCAACTTTCTGCATTGATGCTTCTTTAGTGTAAATCCATTATTCCATTCATGGCGTGCATAACATGATATATGATTTAGGTTCAGTTTTGTGAGTTAGGAGAGGAGAAATTCTCGTCCTTTTATTCAAAATACTATCTTTTTACAGATCACTACCATATTAAGATCAACAATTATGCATTTGATCAGAATTCTTATATCTTTTTCTTATATGACTTTTTCATCATGGTGAATCAATTGTCTAGTAATTTTTTTGTACTTAGGATGAGTTCCTCAGTGACTTCAGAAATTCTCACACAACTCCCCTTAGTATCATGGATTTGAACCTGAAAAAGATAGTGGGGGGTGACTGACGAATCACATGAACAGGTTCACCTTTAAAACTCTAACTGGGATCTAGAAAATGCTGGAGTGCCTTCCTTGGAGTATCAGAGCCCTGCAGTCTTGGACAGAGAATGCAAGCCCAGCACAGAAATGCAATTTGAGGTATGCTCTTTGGTTTGAAGCATGATCTTTCAGGATTGTCAGCACTGGGGGACCAGGCTGTTCACAGTGTTCTTTATATGAACACTAATTGTGAATCATAGCAAGGGCGGAAGGAAGGGAAAATGTACCAAACAGAAAAATGTAATTAAAAAAATCACATTTTTACACCAATCTAGGAGAATATAACTGGGGAAAAAAAAATGTATAATTTCATTGTAAGAAAGGGAAGACCTTTCCACCCTGCCCTAGGTGTTCACATTCTTGCTCTCTGCTAACAAAATTCTGTTAATTTGAGCAGACAAGGAAGATTGACTAAAAGTATCTTACCTTAATGCTTCATCTCATCAGGGCAGTTCTGAAAATGTCGTTGTAACATGTTGCATTGGTTCTCTGTAAGGAACAACTTGCTGTACAGATTTAATGCACTACAGTGCAAACTACTGACTCTGCTTAGCTAACATACTGTTTTCTTCTCACTATGTTTTCATCTCAATGCACTGATAGTAGCCAGTGTTGCACATCTGGCTCCCTGCTCATTAAATTGAAGAATGTTCCTGCGGTGCCAGGGTGACACCCATCCTCCTAGGTGAGAATGGCCATTACAATAGCACATGTGATGCCTAAATTCCAATTAATTTCTGTTCTGAGCTCTGAAGTGAGTCTCAAGTGATATAGTTCTTTCTGCAGAGACAAGTTTTCCGGCTTTCATATTTCACCACTACTCATTTCACTAGAACTTGTTAAATTACACAAGGCAGTCTTCACCAAAAATTAAACATAATTAATAAAGCTTTTAGGATTGCTAAAAATGTGAACATCAGAAATACTGAAGGTTTTAAACATAGTAAAAATGAGAAATGGCAACTGAGATTTGAAGAAGTGACGAAGCCAAAGAAGCCACAACATGTGGTGAGAATCAATTACTTAAATTAATGGAATTGTGGAAAGACGGCTTGTGCCAAAAATGCGTAAACAAAGGCAGAATGTGCCAAAATGCCTCCTGTGGCCTGCTGCTGTGGCTCAGTTGATCAGATGCACTTTTGTTTCTGAAATGAGGGCAGAATTTGGAGGTATCAGTAGCTCAATTTTTACAGGCAATTTGTACATGCTTGGACTTGATACATGAATTATTACTTTGTTTTAAAAATCAGAACTGTTTTAAAGGAGCAAAGGCTTGGACCTCTCCTTTGTGAAGTATCAGTTGATAAGTCAATGTCTCGAGTATGGGAATTGCACAGCAGTAGCGCCCAGAGGACAACCTGTAACTCAAGCACAGTTTTCAGGGTGTGGATGTGTCTAGAAGTGGTTAATATCCATGGCAGTTTGTGGTAGCTCCTGTAGGCAGCTCCAGGCCAGTTACTCCTCAGTCACCAGCTCTGTGAAATCAGCATCTGGTGATCATTGAGCTGCTCCTGGTGCTTGAAACATTCCAGTGCACACAGAAGCATATGTGTGTTGAGTGTGAGAGCTAAAAGCCTTTCACTGAGATTAAATCCCAGTGTTTATTTAATGTAGTGTTTACTGTAGCAGCATATAGTGGTGACGTTATGGAGCTAAATTAGCAACTTTTCACTGGAAAGCTATATTTTTTAAGCAACATAACCATTGCAGGTTGTTTTTGCAGGTTCTGTAAGCTTTATGTATTTTACTTTAAGATCTTAGTGTTATCTATGAAGATTGGTTCTATTACTGACTTTCTTGTGCTCAAAAGCGTATGCATTTCCCTTCTTGCAATTCATAAATACAGTAAAAGGAACATGTTCGCTTTTAATCTTCAGGGGATTAAGTCTTTCAAATGTGGTTGTTGAAGCCTTTGTTCCCAACCACTTAAAGCTCTGACAAAATTTACAGCTGTTTCAGAAGTGTTTGGCTGCACATTTGGTTGCAGGCAACACATGTAAGCACCCTAGACCAGCAACAGCATGTTGAGAACTTGGCTTGTTCTTTCTGTCTGTATCCCCATTCTCTTGCTTCACTTCTGCAAGGCTACAAAAAGATGTTACCCGTGACTGCATCACATTTGAAAAATAAAAAGAAGTAATCTTGCCCACACATGGGAGCAATCACCTGTGGGCAGATCTTCCAACTTTATAGCGTTTACAGCACCTTTCCGATATCCAGGTGATGCAGAGGTATTTGTATTATGTATCCGTAAAACAAATGGTTTCAAACCTTTGCAATGTTCCTGACACTCACTGTGAGTGGAGTTAAATGTTTTAACATCTGACTGAAAGAAGAATGGCAGCTTGTTATTTCTGTGACAGTGTGAGAACATACTCATGTTATCTTTCAGTGCAGGAGGAGATAGCATGTGCCCCTAATGTATGTATGTTTGCAAGCTGAGAAGTTTAGTCTGCTATTAATGTTATCACTGCTGTATCCTGAAATAGAAAACTGCAGAGAGACTGGATTGTGTTGGAGAATGGTAACCATAATAACCAGTAACAATCTGCAAATGATAAGCAGCTTTAGTGTTAAAAATAAAATTTAAATAGCATTCCAATAGTTCCATGAGTATAGTTTCAGATTTTATTTTATTATTCATTCATTTTAAGCTTGTTTTTGAGGTTTAAGAAGTGACATTGATCTTGAAGAAGTATTTCATTATTGCATCTTGATTTGACATTGGTTTATTATATACCTAAATTAAATCTCATAGAACAAAATGTTACTTATCAACCCTCTTTCAGATGTACACCATCTAAAAAAGAGAATTGCCATCATCTTAAATAATGTATGGAATTTTATGGAAGGAGATGGGAGTTTGATTTTATGGCTAGATGTAAACCAGTACATTCAGAAAAGAAATACAAAGTCTGCTGAAGATGAACACAGAGCATCTTGATGGTTTGGAATCTGCGCCATGTTCTGGGATGCTGCCCAACACTTTTGCTGATTTGAAAATTAAAACAAACAAAAAACCCCTTTAACTTGATCCAAAACATGCTGGTTTTGGGGGGTGATTTAAAAAGAAAAGTGTCACTCAGAAGAAGCAAATGAGGAGGTCCAAATTAGATCCTGGCCCCTCCATCCTCCTCCATGCCTCCCCCAAGCATACAAATAAGGCTGTTTAACAGGAGTCTGGGAAACTCAAATTGAATTACTTACCGGTCATGGAAGTATATGAGCAGCACAGTGCTATGATGAAGCTGTTAACTCTTCTGGGTTAACTTGCTTTCAGTCTCCTGTGTTGAGACAGCCTTGCCATTTTCATAAAATACTTGGATGTTTCTTAGAACACAGAGTCTTATTTCCCAGTTATTCTTAACTGCTGAAACTGCAGTTGAGACCATACAGCTTTCAGAGCATAATAATGGCAATGAGAAGAACTGGGAAAGACCCTTCTTTCATAATGTACTGATGTTCAGGGGAACAAGAAGGCCTGGGCTTCAGATCTTACCTGTAGCTCTTTCAGGGCAATGACATGCCTGGAAGTATAAGCAAGCCACATTTTATGCTGCTGGATGTGTGGGTGCCTACAGTTATCCTGACCACCATGGGAGAAAATTGATGGGAGAACTGAAAATCCTAGGAAAAACTGAAAAATTACTTAATAATCATAATTTTCCTATTAAAGTAGCAGTGTTATGCAATTATTTAGTGCTTTAATTTAAATTAATTTTATTTAATTTAGAATAGTTTGGATGTTATGTAGTTTAAGGCCAAATAGTTCCTGCTGTTTGGTCCTATATGTAAAAAGGAACAAGTTCTTCAGAGGTTTTTTTGCCACAGATAAATGAAAATAGAAGCGTTGCTGAAGTTCCCTTAGGAATGAAATACTCCTGTTTACAGGAGAAAATTCTTGTTGCTAGCTGCGCAAAAGAGTTACAAGCTGTTGACATTCCTCTCTGGGATTTTAATTTGAATCTGAATTAGTTAAGAGAGAGTCAATTGCTTTCTATTTGAGTTCCTGAAGAAAGAAATATTGTTACTGTTGGATGCAAGCTGAAAGATTCTTGTTTATCAAGGGACGTCTGTTTAGGCTATTAACCTTGGCAACCATGTCAGCATTTTTTTCTGTTTGTTTTCCCAGAGGCTCTGTGCTGAAGTAGTATGATATACAAAGTTATTTATAGTGTAGACAATTCATAGCTATGCTTGAAAGATATGGGTTAGACTTTAAATACCAAGGGTAAATGCTGTCCTCCTAGATGATGTGCAAAGTCATTATGCTTGATCTTTAAACTGGAGAGATGGAAACAGTGAAATATCAATGTGAACCAGGTATTTTTGACAGCAATTTGTTATGGTTTTGCTGAGTGGTTGAGGTAGGAAGGCACCTCTGGAGCTGTCCAGTCACCTGCTCGGAGCAAGGCCACCTAGAACTAGTTGCCGAGGACCATGTCCAGATGGGTTTTGAAAATCTGCAAGGATGGAGACTCTACCACCTCTGTGGGCAGCCTGTGGCAGTCACTCTCACAGTAAGATAATAATAATAATAACAACAACAACAACAACGACCACCACCACCACCACCAACAAAACCCACCAAAACAAACCCTGCTACCAACAAAAAAAATCCTTGTGTTTAAATGGAATATGCTCTTTTTCAATCTATGGTCAATGCTTCTTGCCCTTTCACTGTGAGCCACTGAGAAGAGTCTAGCTCTGTCATCTTTACTCCCTACCATCAGGTATTATACATGTTAACAGACTTTTACAAAAGGAACAAAATTTACAGACAAACAATCAGAGAAAACAAAGCCCACACTTATTGACACACCTGCATTTGTACCTGCTTGCCTCTGTTGACAGATGGCTAGTGTTGCTGTTGCTGTCCTGGATTCTACAGATGAGCATGGGCTGCTCTAACAGTATTTGTGTACAGCAGAAAATGAAAGAAGTTATTTTTTTCATTCTTGTAATTTACACATAATTTTGGACTGTAGTCTTGACTCTCACAGTCAAGTCTCCAGGTACTTTATTTTCCTTTGTTCTGAAGGCTGGTTCTTAAGTCTCAGACTTCACCAGGTTTGTGTAACTGTGTAGCTCTCTGTGATGCATCTTCAAGCACGCCTCTGGTGCTGGAAAGTGCTAGTGGAGGAGAGGAGCGATTCTACTCTTAGCTTTGTTTCTACCTTCTTTTTCTATAGAGCCATTGCTGTGGTTTTGACACTTTCTATTTTTATCCCAGTTCCGTTGCAACCCTAAACTTTGTCTCTTGTTGAAGTCTCCACTCTGCAGGTTTTGTAGTAGCCCCTATCTGCTTGATCAGGCAGTTCTGACCAGGCATTCCATCTCAGCATCTCTGTGCTGCTCCTCACCATTCTCCTCTTCCCTGGTTTAGGCGAGTCAGGTAACCAGCTGTCCTTGTGCAGATCCTATTCAAATCCTATTATGTTTCCTGCCTATCATGAATGTTTTTCTTCCCTAATCTTAATTTGTGTCTTGCGGCCTGCTTCTAGTAGGTCATACAGTCACACTGCTTCCTTCCTTGCTCTGCACTATGGCATTCTGCCCTTCCCATTCTCATTACCTTTCCATTCCCATTGCTGCCAGATTCCTTTTTTTCTAACCTACTTCACCATCCCTTCCATTTCCACTTCTGTGCTCACTTTTTCTGTGTGGATCGTGACATTCTTGTATGTACTGCCTCACTGCAAGAGTCAGGAGCAGCAACACGCTGTCTGCTCTGTGCTGGCCAGTCCAGTGCCACACTGTGCCATTAGGGGAAGGAAGCATAGAGAAAACCCACTACTGTCGCTTAGCTGGGAGTGGAACACAGGTCATCCAGAAGCGCTGTGCTAAGTTTAAGCATGCTCAACAGGGGTGGCATCTTTGCAGACAGGATGCAGACATCTTGAGCCATAAAAGCTACATACAGATTTGTTTTGTGGAACCCTGAGAGGGATGTGGGTACCTGTCATGATGTTTCAGTTCAAGAGAGCAATGAGCAGTTCAGCTTATTTACTGTCCAAGCTGCCAGGCTCTGGCTGCTTGTACTGTCTGTAGTGAGAATTACTTGTGACATGAAAGTCACTTATGGTAACAGTCAGAATAATGCCCTAAGTTTCTGCTGAGCAAATGTGAACTGAAATCCTCAATGATTTCATATTCATGCCCAAAGTACAGGAGCTGATAAAACTATTTAAAAAAAAAACCATAATTTTTAATACACAGAAAGCAGCGTGTTTGCTTTGTTCCTGAGAGTAGGAGCAGTTGTGACATTCCTGCTGATTTTTCTTTTTTTTCCAGATTTAGTTGAGAGAGTCATACCCAAGAGGGGAGCAGTCAAGTTATGGCATCCAAATTTCAGTTGCCTACAAGAGCTGTATCAGACAAGTGAAGTAATGGGTGAGGACACTAGCTTTGCCTAGTATTGGCAGGTGGGGTTTTGTGTTAAAAAAGCTGTGCAATAAAGTTTAGGCAAAAAACTAACAAATGTGTGTAACCACACTCACTCAGCATCAATAATGGCAACCAATTTGGACAAGGGATTATTACATTCCAGTTGTAGTTCCTTATGTCTGCTATTTGCCTTCGTGCAGGAATAGTGCATATTTTATTTACTTTGTGGGAACACAATACTATGATATTACTTGTTCGAAGCATACTTTGCAATTGATATAATGTGAAGTGACCACTTTGGCTGCTGTCTATTTAAACTACTGCTATTTTGTAAACATATGGTTGGAAGTGAAGTTAATGGCTTCTGATTTCTGATTTGCTCTTTCCAAGAGTATATAGCTTGGTTTTAACTCTGCTTGTGAATACATACGAGAACTTGAAAAATCCAGGCTCAGGAGTCACATCACATATAATCAACAGAGGACCAATGGTCTGTTTTGACAGAGAAGGCAGATTGAGAGATTAATAACCAACTCACACAAAGTAACTGAGATAGTCAAGACAAGATGTGTTTAAAATAAGCAGTAGGAGGAACAAGGAGGATGTTTACAATGTATTTGAACTGCTTCATTTGGTGGTTTTGTTAGGAAAGAGGTCTTGCGCTCTTTCCTGTGGGAGAGAAGGCAGGTGAGTAATACAAACTGGTTTTCAGTGCTATGTGCGTTCATGCTATTTATTGGCATATTTTGCCATGATATGTTGTGTATATTATATTAACATGATTATAGATATAGACATGACAGTCGTGTCTTCATGACATGACATATTCCATAATTTTCCCTAGAGTTTAAGTACAGTTCTGATTATGAATTATAGTGATAGCAGCAATATGAACTGTAAGGAATTTAGAGGGCTGAGCAGAGGGGATGGGTTTCTGTGTGCTGTTTCAAAGATTCTCTCATCAGGGTTGTGTTACTCGATACCAGCCTGTGGCCTCTTCCCTAGCTTGTGAAGGACAGCCTTTCTAAGAGGGCAGTATCTATGTATGCCTGGCTTACTTTGTGCAGTATTCCTAAACCCTCTTCAGTCATAGCATCATAGAATGGTTAGCTCTATTTAAATATTAGATTGGGAATGATGTTGGTGAGTTAGACGTCTTAAGTCTGATACTGTTTTGCATTTTATCCCACTCTTTTGCTGCTTTTACTCTTCTCACCTGCTCTACCTGGACTGGAAGTTGGCCAGGAGCAAGGTAGGGCCTAGGGCTCTCCTGTCATGGCATGGCATCCTATGTTGGGTCTGCTTCCTAAGCTGTGGAGGTGGTGGGTATAACTTCCCTGTTACCGGAGTGCCCTCGTGTTAAAGTTGTGCTGTGTAGTCCTAGAAGGAAGCAATGGAGTGAGTGAAACATAGCAACAGAAAACTTTCCTGGACTGATCTTCATTTCTCAGTAGAGGTGCGTGGTGAGATAGCTCCACGGTTTTTATAGAGCTACGGAGGAGTAAGGGATACATTTGTGAAGTATTTGTGATTGTGAGCTACTTCTGACCTCCTCCAAGTTCAACTGGTTGTGTTTGTTCGCTCTTTACCGGACCGCTTCACCCTCTGCCTCTGGGCGATCCGCTCGCAGCTCCCAACGCGATCCCGATGCCGGCCCCGTCCGGCCGTGCTCCCGCCGCTGCCCGGTTCGACCCCGCTTCTCCCGCAGCCAATCAGGGCAGAGCCAGCGGAACGTGACGCGAAGCAGGAGCCTGAATGAGCGGCTGGGCCCCGCGCGGAGCTGACAGCCCGGCGCTGCCGCCGGACGGGGCGGGGTGGGGGGGGGGGGTGCTGCTGCCGCTGCGCCGCTGCTCCGCTGCCTTCCTCATTGTCCTTTTCTTCCTTCCCTCCGTCTCATCTTTCTTCCCTCCCTCCTCTCCGCCTGGGGAGTTCCGTCTTCGGGGCAGCCTGCCGAACCGTCGTTTCTTCGGCCCTTTGCAGCAAGAGGTTTTGTTTTCGTGCCCGAAAACAGCACTTAAAGACCGGTTTGAGCGTGAGAAAGGCGCGCTGGGACTGTATCGCAGCGGTGAAGCCCGCCGGGCTGGAAAGCAAGGAGTTGAAGATGCAGTTGAAGACCTTACTTTAGGCGGTCTGGGCGCGCTGGACGTCTAGCGTCAGGCTGTGGAGGTGTAGCTATGTACCTTTTTGGCAGTGAGGATTATGAAGTGGTAAGATGGAAACTAAAGATTTTAATTTTTTGAAATAATATTTACTTTTAATGTCCCTCAGAGTTTATCAGTCAGCTTTGAATTTGCCGGAGCTGTTCTTTCCGTTGTTGAACTTTAGTACTTACCAGTTCTGCTGCTTCTGAAATCACATTTTTCTGCAAGCTCTTCAAGTGGTGAGATACTATTTGCTAGACAATACAGAATTTACTTTCCTTGTCATGTTTATAGCACTATGGTGATACTGAAAATATTGACTGTTATGAGGCAATTCAGACTCGGGGTTAAGCAGAACCATGCTTCCAAATAATTCAGAATTTGGCTCATACTTCGTAATGTAGATGGACTACAAGGAGCTTGCAGGACTGCCCTTAATTGTATGTTTGTGGGGATGTTGCCAAACCATTTCTTTTGTACAGTTCAAAACATGTCATTGTAATGTAATGTCCATCAAAAAAGCTAGCTTAAAAACCAAACCAAAACAAAAACCCCAACATGCTCACATGTTCTGTCACTTTTTATCAAGTATTTGTGTAAAACAACATTTGAAGTAAGTCAATGGTGTCAGAGAAGAAGAGAAGAAAACTGCTAATAACTGTGCTGTTGCAGGGCATTGGTATGCCACAGAAGAGTTTGTGATTGTTCAGCCTGGGCCTCAAACACTCAGCTATAAGGAAAAGGGGTGGATTCTTGCACCCACACACCACTCGTGACAGAGTCAAGACCCAAGGAGCTTTGTGGGAAAATAATGAGACTGAAAAACATGTGTACGAACTGTACCATAGGGCATCCAAACACATTTCACATGTTAAAAAGTGGCGCATTCTTTGCATATAACTGGCAATTGCAAATGTTTTGTTTTAATTATTGAAGTTGCTCTTTGAAGTATGAAAGCGCCTTTTATGGCAGTCTGTGTTCTACAACACATTTAAAGGAATTAATTTAGTTATTTTGGATTTTTTCCTCCCTTTTCCTTTTTCTTTTTTTCTTTCTTCTTTTCTTTTTTCTTTTTTTTTTGATTTCAACCAGGCATGTTTGGAGATGCAGGAAACATAGAAGTTGTTGTTGAGGAAGATAATTTAAATGCAGCTGTCTGCACATTGAGCTCATTTGTGTGTGCAACTTGCACAAACTTCCACAAACCAAGCAAGGCAACTGAAAAGAACTTAGTTTCTCCAAAGCGGTAAACAGTATGGCATTGTAGTAAATAGGCAATGGACTGATTACTTGTTTATAAAGCTAACAAGCCAAAGACAGTTTACAACTTTAAAGGTTTTACTGGACTGATTTCTTTTTTAACCAGTTACATCTTTGTAGATCTTTGTAAAGGGTTACAAATCTCTCTAAGTTTTTGCCCAGTCTCTACATTTCATTGTACCCTGTGTAGTTACTAGTTTATACAGAGAATGAAGCTCTGAGTCTGAAATTTTAAAGTACCTTGGAAATAACCTAGATGACTGAAGAATGGCGTTAGGGTTTTGGACTCCAATGTATCTCTCCATCTCTTTTCCTGATGCTAATTTAGCTTTTAAAAAGTATCAAAGTATTCTGTGTCACAGAAATTAGTTTAATGTTTAATACACTTTTCTCAGGCAGGTGGGACGTCTCATTCCAGTTAGCTTTCTACTACATAGCTAAGCAAAGTGGAATAGCATCAGTAGAAAAAGTAAGAATTCCACCATAAACTGTGTGGGTTTGGGGTTTTTTTAGTTTCCATTTGAATTCTCCTTTTCTTTTTTTCTTCTTTGATATCTCTAGAGGTCCCTGAAACTGAAGCGCTATAATCCATTCAAACAAAATGTTTTATTAAGTCCTACCCAAAATATCATTTGGGTTTTTATTTCTTATTTTTTTTGAAATCAAGATAGTTCAGAGAAAATATGGATGCACTTTTCAGGTGTTTTTTGACAACCACACTTGCAAGATGTTTGCTTGACTCAGTGAAAAAATAGAATAGGTGGCCTATGTAAAGCTTGAAGAATAGCTTTATTGCTCATTAAAAGCTGGAATCAATGTAAAACTTCTGTCTGCACAGATCTGAAGTCCATGAAGCCATATGCTCTGCCCTGTGGAAAAAGCATTTGTTTTATCTTCCCACACAAACAATTACTTGTGAGTCACTGAAGGACAAACTGCGTGAAAAGAGTGACGGTGAAGAATCTCGGGATTTAATTTTAAGTTCCCATTAATTTCAAACAACTTTACATTAGTTTGAGCCATTCTAGCTGTGCATGTAAAACTTGATTTTTATCTAGGTGGGAGGTTACTGATAAAATGAAACAGCGTGGTTAGAACATCTCTTAGAGAAATTCAGAAAAACCTTCTTTAAAAACCCAACCCTTAGAGTAATAAACATAACTTCATGTTCAATTGGTCATTGTGTGTGTTACATATACACACATATATGTCCCCACCAGGATACACAAACGTTTGCAGAAGTGTTAGTGTTTGAAGTGTTACTGTAACCCTTTTAAGTTTAATAGTGAAAGTCCACAGACTGTTACTACCAGCTTTTGCATGGGGTGTCCTGTTTTGCTTTCTTCTTGTTCCTGTGTTTAAACAAGCCTGTATTATTAGCTTACTCTGAGTGCATAATAATGCACTGATAATAATTTTTTTTTATCATCTTCCACAAACTAACTAAACAAAGATGATAACGCTTAAGGATCAATTATCAACAGACAGTGCTGGGGTTTATGACCGCTTCAGGTTAAAAACAAATAAAAATATATCATTTCATGACAATGATAAATTGTATATTTTTGACATCATTGATAAAACCATGTAGCTGTGGTCCTCTCATGTTGGAATGAGTATTTGCTTAATGTTCTGACTTGGGATATTGAGTGTCTTTCACACTGCATTTTAGCAGTTCAGGCAGATGCTTGTACCTCTTAAGAGCTGGTGGAATTAACATAGAAGATCTTCTGTGATCTTTTGAGTTGGGGTTTTTTATGCCATATAACTGGAAACGTAGAGGTATTTGATTGTAGTTAGCAATTTAATTTAATAAATGTAGGAGAATATAAAAAGCTACAGGCCAGAATCTCATTTGTGGCTGTAACTTGTTTGTGTAGGGATTTTTGTGTTTGTTTGCAAAATAAACCTCTGATAACAGAACAGAATTGGAATAGTTCATCAAAAATGAAGCAGAATGTGAGAGCTCTTTTTCACAGCTACCTGGTTAATTGTACTCTGCATTAATGTCCCACAGCAAAAGCATCTAAAATTTACTCCCAACAGCTTTTTGAGTTGCTGCATGAGGAATAATGGAAATGTAACATAGTGCTGGCCAGTTTGGGAGGCCTAACTGGCTCTTGTGTGCCCCTAGGCTATGCTTGGCCCAGCAGATCATTTCCTATAGTTGCCAGCCCTCTGCTCTGATCCTTCAGGTGGACTTTGCCAGGGCTATGGGTACTGGATATCTCTGGCCACATCCCACCACTGCCGTTCCAGGGAACCCTAGCTGTAGATATGTGGGTGAGAGCTGATGTCACTGACTTCTTTCTGGTCAGGGATGGGACACATTGGTGTTTTGGCTGTCCTTTCTCCTGTCAGTCTTTCCTGGTAGAAACTTTGGGCTCTGTTGTAGTAGAATGATCAGACACTGTGATGTTAAGTGTAGGATTAATTATTATTTCTTTTGAGAACAAACTGGTCATTAGAAAGCTCATTTAGAGCAGAGTAGTTCAGAGGCAGGGAATTTTCCTGATGATGGATCATTTAAGGAAAATCATTGAGTTTTATTCACTCTATTGCATGCAACTTTCAAACTTTCGCAGTAAAGTAGCTGGTTTTAACTTTCTTGAGAAACTCAAAACTTGGGTCTTTCGTTCTTCATAGATTTGTCTCTTTAAAAATATCCTTACAACAAATGGGAAACCTCTTTATAATTCCAGTGAATTGGTTGTGATGTCCAGAGCACATGTTTTGGTTGCCTTGGAAATCCAGTGTTTATCACTTGTGTGCTCCAGGCTAAAGTTTTGCAGTTGCCTATTTAAATAAAATCTTCGCTTCCCTTGAGTTTGTTTATGTCCTCTTGCAGGATGGGGCACTTCTTATGGAATATTAAATATGATGTTGATAGATGCTAGCTATACACATGGCTCCTGCAGGGTAGTGTTGTCTTCTAAAAGGTACGGAAGTCTGCTTGCTAAATTTTTAAAGGAGCAGAAGATCTTGAAGCAATCAAATGATGTTCAGGTGTGAGAAGAGTTACTATTTGAGTACTGCTTGTGAATCAGACAAACCCCGATTCTTTGTGGAGTGGGCACACTGCTGATAGGGCTAATTTTGCTTTGTGAAGGGAAAACCCCACCTATTTTAGAAATATGCTATTTTAAGTCCTAGAAATCAGTAGGGAGAACACATTGATGTGTTTTCAGTGTTTACTCTGAGTCATCACTACTTACCTTATTTCAGAAACTGAGCAAAGAGAGAAAAGACAATAAAGACGTTTAAGATTCAAGAGGCATGCATAACTAGTTAGCAATAGTGCTTTTTGTCATAGCTTGGATTAATACAGGAACATGTCTAAAAATCATAAATCAGGATTGCTTCTTTGGGAAACTCTTACTTGAATTATAATTTTCTTATTGCAAGCACTGTTCTGCAAATTACCTGTGGCAGAACACTGTAAAAAATTACTTCTAAGATTTTGAAATGAATTTTCCTTGTTCCCCTTACTTCAACGTAAATGAGTAAAATGCACAGCACACATGAGTGTAACTTGAAAAACAGACTTGAAAGACAGGCAAATTAAATTCAGCCTCTGAGGTTTACTTCAGAGCCAGGAGTCCATTGTTGGACAAATTGCTTGACATTTTGCTTCTCTGCCTTTAAATTTTAGGTGATATTTAGTTAGTTTCTGGTAAAGATAGGTGTTTAGCCTGAAGCTCATAAATTGCTTTGAAAATACCTGCTTTGCACATAACAAATGCTAGTATTTGATTAATTTGCAACTGCAGATGTTGTACATGTGTACTAGGAATGGAGTTATTAATGCCTAAAACTGGATGTTCAGTGACTCTATGAAATACAGATGTGCTCCTCACATCCAGAGCTGGATGCAGGTTTGTTAAACAGTCACCCTTAGCAAGCCTTTTCCTGTGGATTCTCTGCAGCAGCCAAAGTGCAGAAGCAATATATTTTTTCTTTCCTAAATTGGAAATTCTGCATGGCATCATTCCCCATTACTAGCTCAGAGATGTCTCAGCTGGTTTTTGTGACTTTTGAGTATCTCCATGGATGGAGACTCCACAACCTCCCTGGGCAGCCTGGCCCAGTGCTCACTTACCCTTGTAGTGGAAAAAGTGTTTTCTAATCTTCAGAGGGAACCTCCTGTGTTGCACTTTGTGCATATTTCCTCTGGTCCTGTCACTGGACACCACTGAGGAGGGTCTGGCTGTGTCCTTGTTGTGGTTTAGGCTTGCGACACAGCCCACTCACTGCACACCCCCCCCCCTCCTCCCTCGGCTCCCAGAGGGATGGGGAAGAGAATTGAAAGAATACAACTCCCACAGGTTGAGATAAGAGCAGTCCAGTAACTACGGTATAACACAAACCACTGCTGCTACCACCAATAATAATAATGATAAAGGAAATAACAAGAGAAGAGAACACAACGG
>WYDI02038381.1:49207-68300 GCA_009867235.2 Psittacus erithacus | reverse complement strand
CCGCCGCTCCGCCCCGGCGGGAGGGACGGAGGGAGGGAGAGGAGGAAGTTGCGCGGGATGAAGTTGCGGGGAGCGCGGGCCCCCGCGCCGCTCCGCCAAGTTTCTTGCGCTCCCCGCCCGCGGAGCGGAGCCGCAGGTGCCCGCGGGCTGCGAAGTGTCCCCGGTGTTGCCCGGCCTCCCCCCGGGAGCGGGTCTGTAGCGGCATCCCCCGCTCGCGTCTGGAGCGGGCGCGGCGGGGCAGGGGCTCCTCGGTGAGAGGATGGATGCGCGGTAGCCGGGGGATGGCGGAGCGGGGCTGCCCGGAGCCCCGCCGCGCTCCCATTGTTCAGGGCCCCGGGTCCGCGGTGCCGGGGCTCGGTCAGCCCTGAACGTTAGGGAAAGGCGATCGGGACGAGCCGGCTGTTGGCCGGTCCTGCTGTGCCCGGGACTGGCGATGGATGTGGCGGGAGAGAGACCCTTTGTGGCTCCGGGCAGGTCACGGCTGCCGTATCCCTCCGTGGTGCCCTCGGTGTGTGAAATTACCGGTAAGTCCCTTTGTTAAGGTGTGCGAGGGAAGGTTTGCCGGGGGATGCTGGCAGTTTGTGATCTGAAATAGGCACCGATGTAGCGGGGAGGCGGATAATTAACACAATAGCTCTCCCAACATAATGGGATGAAACCCAACCTGGATCCGTTACAAAAGCCGAAACGCTCATTTACATGGATATTAAATGGGTTTATCCCTGTAGGATATTATGGAGTTTAAAACATAGTGTGCTTCGTAGGGGAGTAAACAGATTGAAACGCGATTTATGGGGCTCTGGTACTATATCAACATTTCCAGCATTTAATGCATTTTGGCTTTTAAGCAGATTACATGCTATGCCTGGGATACGCGACCCTAAAAGTACTGCAGGTAGCACGGCCGGTCAGCTTGCCATGACTGCTCATTGTGGTTGGGAAGGGATTACGGGTCTAAGTGCTTTGGATACAAAAGCATTCCCAGCTAAATCACGCTAATGACTTTTCCTGGGTGCGCAGACCTTTATTTAAAGACAAATATTGGCAGCTCCTTTTCTGTGGGTCAGTTGTGGGGGGAACCTTCCTGGAGGGAGGAGAGGTGGTCAGGGTGGTGGGTGCTGTGCTTGACTGGATGGCCATGGTTGCGTGCTGGAGCTGGAGACGGAGCCGTAGGGATTGACTTCTGTCCAGCCGGGATCACGGTGGGAAAGGTGACCTTGTGCCAGCTTGGCCTAATGCCCTCTATTAGAAAGGAAAACTAAAATAAAAGGAAAGGAAACGATCCATTTATTATCCTTCCAAGAGCTTTTCCCGTGGTGTTTTTCCTCCTTTTTCCTCTTTAATGCGTGTGCCTGAGCAGCTCTGCTGGCCTGGGGCTGCCTGGAAATGGCAGAGTTTTGAGCAGCCCTGATGAATGGTGGGCATATGTAAAACATGTAGATAATGTGCTACTCGGCAGCACTTTGATCGAAACGGCGTCGAGGCTTTTTACAGCAAATAGTCTTGGAAATGAGAAGAGATAAAATTCCATCAAAGATAATACCAGACATATTTCATTGGGTTATGAGATTGTTTTATTGTGTACATTACTAATGCAGTATTTTTTTACAGCTTTCTTGTGTATAATAGTCATAGCAGGATTCGGTCCTTTATGGGTTTTTTGTGTTTTAATTTGCTCTTGGTTTATTACGTTCCGGTTGGCACTGTATGGATTACACGCTCCGGATGCCGCTTTAATCTAACCCAAACCGGCAAAAAATGGGAAGAGTTGCGAGCTGCTGATTTGGGATAATAAATACAAGAGCGAGTGAGGGGAGAGAGACTGATTATAGCCATCTTTTATCAATGTCTTCACATCTCATTATGCAGATGAGCTCTGGCTATATGGCTCCAGTGTTTGGTTCGTCAAATAAAATGCTCTCGGTTTGATTTCCTGTAATGCAAATGCTCTTGGCATTCCGGAGCGGAGTTGGGCAGAAACTTCGTCAGGAGCCTCGGAATGCGGTGTGGTTGATGGAATGTTTTTTGCTGTTCAAAGTTACGGAGAGGGGGGGTGGGGAAACCCAACCAACCCCACAACTGTGGATGTGATTAAAATATTATAACCTTATGATATTCTGAAGTGCATAAATTTTACATATCAGCTACAGAGGGAGTTTAGACATCCATTAAATGATATGACAGCTTGACTTATCTAAATGTGCATCATTTAACAATGTGTCAAAATTCTTCTTTATATAGATGACAGCAGTAAATAAGCTATCAGTCCTCTTGGCTGAAGCTTAATTCCTGGAGCTTGGACTAACAGACTGAACTGCTTTCTTGTGGTGGGCAGGATAACCTCAGGGGGAGGCAAGGGTGCTTTTGGGGCTATACATGGGGGGAACTTCGCCTCTGCAAATTCCTGGGTTCTGCGGTTTTTAGGGATTGTATGGAGAGAGCTATGGCACCTTCCAGTTTCCTCCAGCACCCAAGACTGTTCATTCCCACCTCTGCAAAGCAGAGGGTGAGGTGATGCTCACGGTCACTGTGCCCAAGGGGAGGAGAAAGGTGCCGGCGGGAGCTCTGGGTACCCCCATCTTGGGAATTTCATCTTTCCAAGTGGAATGCTCAGGGTTTGTGCCATTGCAGCCCATTTCTGGGGCTGGCTGAGAAGCGTTGTGGGGTTGTGAATGGTTTGTGCTTCCCAGAGGGCCTGGCTGCTCCTCGTGCATCGGGGCGGGAACTGCGGAATTGTCCTGTTTACACAATTAACATGGATTTAGGAGCAGTGGCACTAACAGCACCTGGTTCCCCGCAGATGTCTGTTGTCTGATGGTTGTGTGCTCCTCTTGAGAGGTTCCCAATGACCTGATGGTGTTCTTCATGTGGGTTCTCCACTGTCTTCTGTTGTGGCTGTGCTATGTAGCCTGTCTCTTGGCAGGGACACTAGTGGCATTTCTTCACTCAGGAGCCCTGTTTCTTCAGAGATCTAGGGCTATGGCAGCTGCAAATGCTTGTCCTTTCCATATACTGTGATGACAGATGACACGGACTCCTCTCATGAGGTGAAGATGTTTAACTGAGATACAGCTCGGGTTTTACACCCTTATTCTAGCCCCACACAACAATTTTCCCTTCCCCTTTTTCTATCTAGAGTGTTGATCACAAGATTATATCATCATCCTTTTTCTTAACACAGGCTTATCTCATGTTAGTCTTACGATTACATTATTGCAGGCACAGTGTATTGTCATCTTATTGCAAACACAGCGTATCTATAATCACTTGTTGCCAACACAGCGTCTACACGTTCTGTTCTTGCTCGTAGCCAGTTCCTTTTCTTCACTCTTGGTTCCTTCTTTCCCAAGGCTTGTGTCCAACCATCTGCATGAAGTGGTGGAGGCCAAGCTGCAGCCATCTTCCACAATATACCACCAAGGAGGCTCAGCTTGAACTCGCCACTAAAGCATAGCAGATGCTCCAGCATGGCTTGTTCAAACCTTGGCCACTGGGGATCTCATATCTCTGGATGTCACCATCATTGACCACATTGTGGTGTCCCTTTCCTCCACTTCCACTGCAGCTCTGTACTTGAGGCAGGTTCTTTTGCAGCATCCATCCCACTGTTCCTCCCCAAATCCTTCATTAGAAGCAATTACTTGATATTTCTAATATCAAGAATGAGCAGGATGGGCCCTGTTCCTGCTCCCGCCTGCCATTGGGTTTGGGTTGATCACCATCAGGAAGTCATTCCATGAAGTTTCTGTAGTCAAATGTATATTTTCCTTCTATTATTTTTTCCTGTGTCTGAATAATTGAGGTGCTGCCAGACAAGGAGAGAGCTGCAGAAAATGAGAGTTTATCTTTAGCTCCGCAGCTCTCGCTTTAGAAACTGGTGACCCCAATTCCAGCCTGAAGAGTGACTTCTTCCCTAATTAATAAATCCATTAATTAATTGTGTGCGTGCTGCAGCACATTGGAGATGTACATGCTGGCCTCCTGATCCAGTTTAGTGAATTGTCTTCATGGCCTTGGAGGGGAGGGGGCAAAAAGGGATTGGGATCAAGAGGCAAATAGGGGATGGGGATGTGGTTTGATTTTATGGGACTGGAGGGAAGGGTATCCGCCCTGATGGGTTATCCAGCTTGGAGGTGGGAATGGGGACAGTGAGCAGAGTGCTTGCGGTTGCTGTGCCCCATGAAATGGGGGAGATTGTGGAATGGGGTTCATGGGGTGGAGGCAGCTGCCTGCTGCCCCTAACTCGGGCCAGCCCGGCCTCTTGCATCGATGCCCTGCTTGGCTTGGTGGCAATGGGGGAGCTGTTTCACTGTGGTTCCTGGGTTCCTCATCACTTCCTGCTGCTTGTGGCCATGAGTTTGGCTGGGCTCGGCAGGGCCTTTGTGCTGCAGGTGGAGCTGAATGCTAAAACGTTTGGTGATCTGAATTATTATTTATGACCAGATTAAGCAAGCAGCGCACTCCCAGCCCCAGTCCTTTAGGAGGCACTTGCTTAACTAGATAACCTCAGCGGAGCATGCAGAACGCGCTATTCATCTCCTTCCATATGTTGGCACAGGAGCTGCTCCTTTCAGTTAATTTTTCTTTCTGTCTGCAGAGACTTCAATTCAAAACTCAGGCAAAATTGTTGTGTGCGCGGGTCCCATGGCTGCTGTCTTCTCTGCTGAATGGAAAGTTAACTGTTGGCAAGAGCAGCACCAACTTTAAATGCAGAGTATGGATTTGGGGGCTGGAGCGATCCGTCTGCTCCTCAGTTGCCCCTTCCTGGTTTTGCTGGTTGGAGAAAAGCAAAGTATTTGGGTTCCCAGAGGTGGCTGTGTGTCCCGTGGGATGCAGTGATGCTGCTCCCCTTCTCCCTTGGGTGCTGGTGTAATCATGGTGCTGTACATTCCTGGCCATGGGAATTCCCACATCTTGAATTCCAGGGAATTATCCTGAGAGCTGCTGACTCAACATGGCAAATTGAAAATGCAGGACCATTGTTAGCAGGGTGAGAGGGTGATGCTGAGCAGCAGCATCCTCAACAGCCTGCTTTGAAAGGAAGTTAATTTAGGGTACAGCAGCAATGGTGTGTGCTCCTCCCTTGCCAGACCTTGAGATAGAAACCACACAGCAGCTCACTTGCTGTATTAATGGGTAGCGCATTCCCTCTCAGATTGGAAAAGGCACATTAGAGGCATCCATCCCTCCAAAAAAAGAGCCTGTGTGAAGTTTCTCAGAACATTTTGTACCATCCTGCTCCTATTACCGAAAGATGTAATTCCCCAACTTGGGAGATAATAAGCAGGTATTGACTTCTGCTGGGGTCATTATCAAGATTTATTCAGTCAATATGGCTTCTTGGGTCAATAAATCTTGAGGTTGATAAAGGAGGAATATATACCTGCAGACTTTATTAAAAAGTTTTCCCCTTTCGTCACACTTTCTGGTGTTTGTTGCATTAGGATCTATGAGGCTGAGTTCTCTTTAATTACCTTTTCTTGCAGCTTTTGGTGTCCCTTGCCAAGACAGCAAGACTTGGGAAGCAGGATTCAGCCTGGTGCTGGGTCTGGCTTGCTTGAGACCGCTGCCTTGGCTTGGCTTTGATGATGGAGTCTCTGATAGGGGATTACCATCTGATGGGGATCCCCCTAATCAGGAGGAGTGGGATCTGTAGGTGCCTCATCCCATCGTCTTGGGGAGGATGAGATTGAGCACCGTTGCTTTGAGAGAGTTAAAACTCAGGATTCGTATTCCCAGCCCACTGTAGAATAATGGGGTTGTGTCCCCTTCCCACTGCAGGCTGAGAAGCATCTGGGATTCAGGATGCAGTGAAACAACCATGATGCTCTGTTGGTCTGGGGTCTATCCCAGCTCCTGCTTGCTGCCTTGGGCAGTGGCTTTGTGCCTCAGTTTCCCTGCTGCTGGGGTACAAGGGGTGAAGCATCTTGGGGCAAATCACCTCCAAAAAGGGGTCTGGCAACCTCATGGTGTTTGTGCCCGTTGCCTGGGTGCATGGCTGTGTGTTGTCCATCATCTCCTGCAGCAAAGGGCCCTTAGAAGGGTTGCGTGTGCCGTTTTGGCACATGCAGAGGATCTCATGTGCCTCCATGCAGAGGATCTCAGGGGGCACCTCTGCAAAGAGGTCCAGGCTATATCAGCACTATGAAGGATAGCTCTTGAAGCCAGCAAGCCATGAGCCACAGGGGGTCATCAGCAAAATCCAACCAAAAGGCTTTAGATAGCATGGAAAGCTCAAGTGCTCGTTATTTACCGCAGTGCTTGTTAATGAACATGGGCACAGCAGCATCCACCCCTTCCCAGGTCAGATCCAGGTCTGAGGTGGGCAATAACTGCTCACCCTGGGCTTGCAGGCAGGAACCCCATTGGATGATGGGCTCCTTCAACTCCACCTGTGTATTTAACATGATTTATTGTGGCCGTGCCTGCCGACGAGCTTTGCAGTGTTCCCACAATTGACAGCTTTCCTTTGAAGTTGAAGCTTCCCGATTTCACGCAGCTGAGCACCTCCTTCCAAAATGGTTTCAGTGCTGCTTTTCCCCCCCTTTCTCTTAGTACGGCCTTGCTGTGTAATTATTTTTTTGACTACTTAGAAGTAGCACTTAATGGTTTCCCCAAAGCTTCAACAGGACCCCAGAGGATTGATTTAGCTGCAGTTTAAGCGACTCTCTGCGAACGCGGGGCCGTTCTTATATTAATTGCTTGGTGGGTGCGTGCTGGTTGGTTTCTTCTGCAGCATGGGTTTCTAAAGAAGTAAATAACCAATTTGAACCCCGGGTAAATATCCCTCTGGTGGGAGCTGCACCGTGCGTCAGCCGCTCGGAGCACGCTGCCGTTGCCTTTGGTAACGCTCCCGTGGTTTTACACCGGAGTCAGGACCTCAGGCATCCTTTGTTTTCTTCCATCGGGATAACATAATAAAGTATTACCTGGTGCTGGCAGCGGGTCTTGTAATGTGTGGTGTAAGCACAGCAGCTCATTGGCGCCAGGGCCGGTGCGTTATTGCTTAGCCTGGCTGCAGAGGACATTTATTCTTTATTAATCATGCTGATTAATAAAGGGCATGGGGAGAGCTGGCTGCGGCGCTCGGAGAGCTTTGCAAACGTTGCTTCATCCCTGGGAGCTGGGTAATCATTACCCTTCCTGATCCCTTGGCTGAGGGAGCAGTGGGCTCTGCTCCGGAGGGGCACAGTTTGGGGAGCGGTGTTACTAGAAGCCTGCTGTGATGTCCGCATGCAGTGCATGGTGGCTGGGATGGAGTGATGAGGAGGATGGTGCCCTCCAGGAGGAAGGCTCTGAACCCTAAAGACAGAGGCTCACCACTCTTCCTGGTGGGGCAGAGCGTTGTGCTGGATCCCCTAAGCAGCACCCCTGGGGCTTGAATTCAGTGCTCAAGTTGCTGGTGAAGGTTCCTCCATGGTGTCTGTCCTCCTGCGAGCGTTTGTTGATTCCATATTCATTGTACTGGAGCCAGAGCAGGATGCCCTGATCATGTGCACCAGTTCCCATTCCTCCAGCACCTCTAACTCCCCCAGCCCCAGCCCTGGCAGGTACCTGGAGCTGGTGGGACCCAGCATCCACGATGGCAGCAGCCATCCAGGACCATCAGCTTTGCCCTCTCCATCCTCTGCTTGGTGCACACCGCAGAGGTAGCGTCTCCTGCTACTGCACTTTTCCTTCAAATAAAAGCAGCTAATTAACATTATTCTTTAATTATTGCCTTTATCAACAAGGGGTCTGGTTTATACCAGCAGGATAGTCGCTTTCCCTTCCACTACCCAAGCGAATGCTTCAATTCCTGTTGCTTTTGAAATGAATTTGATGTCATCTGCCCATTGTCACTTAATGGGGACACTTGGGTAATGATTGCGCGCTCCAGCCCTGTTAGCAGCACTGCGAGCGTGTAATTTAGCCCCTTAGGCAACAGTACTTTCGAAATCTCTGGATAGTTTTGAACTCTCTGTTCTTAATTAAATATGCAATTTTTCACGGTAACCAGGTTAATTCTTTTGTGTTGTGTTGTAATACTGTTAGGAATTTCCATCGTTCTTATTAAACATTATTCAGGCATTGTGAATTCCATAATTAAAAAAAATGAAAAGAACAAAGCTTGATTCACTTCTTCCTTTTCCCTGGTTAATTTATCAAATGAATTTTGCAAATTTTCCTTTTTCTCCCCAGACGGCGTGCCAAGTGTTTTAAAGGGGAAGGATTTAATTGCTCTGTAGGGATTGGTTGGTTATGAAGGATTTGGCTGTTTGATTAGTAAACCCTGTTGGGAATGGTTTAATGCTCCATGATCTTAAAAATTGTCTGATTGTTAGGCTCTCCAAGGATGTTTTCTCTTTTCCTTCTGTATGGCAACAGCTTTGCACAAGTGTGATTATTAGATAGTGAGGAGGGAGTGGACGGCTGGATGGTTGGTGCTGGGTGAGCCTGGCCTGTCCTGGTAGTGCCAAGGGAGCCGCTGGTGCCCCTGGAGCAATGGTGATGGTGAGACAAACCAGCGGTCCCCATGTGCATTGCTGTTGGTGACAGGGCTGGATCAGTGGCTGTGCCAGGATGGGGTTGGATCCTGTGCTCAGTTTCACTTCTAAGACTTGTTCCCCAGTATCTACCTTGTAACATAATGAAGTTACACAGAAAATCTGATTTATCAAGAGGCAAAATCCTGCTGTGTTCTCCAGGTCTGAATCACTCTGGTAACCCACTGGGCATCCCGTAAAGATGCTGAAGTGAGAGAGGTCTTGCTGCATTCCATAAGGATGCTGAAGTGCATCGGGAGGTCTTGGTGTGGGGAATCCGTGGTATCTTGGAGCTGGGTGGGCAGGACCATGCGTGAGGAAGGATGCTGGGCTGAAGCCTGCTGGGGGTTTAATCCAGGTACCCCATAGCAGGGATGCTTATAGAGCCCCAGTCCAGGAGTTAAGTGGGCGATCAACCTGCTCTGACTGGGTTGCTTTTGAAGTGCTTTTTGACTTAATGTAGGAAACCCCCTCAGTATCTGGTGTTTTTAGCCATGTGCTGCCATTTGAGGTATTGCTGTGGGGTAAAGGATGGTGATGAGCTCACTATTAAAGAACTGAAAAGTCCCTGCATGGTGCTGACACCCAGCGGGTTTGGGGGGAAGCAGGAGGGGTTTTACTTCCCACCCAATGCATGGAGCATCCCTGGCAGGCGCTGATAGCAGGGAGATGGCAGTCCAGCCAGGATCGATTGTGGCCAGTCTGAGGGGGCTCCCCAGGTGTTATTTGGGCTTTGAGGAGGGATCAGAGAGTCATTAAACCCATAAATATATTACAATGTAAGAGAAGAGCCGTCGTTACCTTCCTTCCAGCTTGGTTTCTGTGATGCCAATTTCCCCCCTTTCCAGTTCCAGCCTCTTAAGCTGGATGGATCAACCAGCGGTGGCTCAGCCAGGCTGGTGCTACCTGTGACCAGGCAGCTCGGTTAGAAACTGTTCAACAGTGTTGGGCAGGAGCAGTCAAAGCTGGGCTATGGCAATGGCTAAAGCAGGGTTGCAAGCTATTCGCTCTATGTATATTGCTCAATGGCAGTGACACAGGGCTGCCTGGGCTCTGCTGCGCCACTGGCATGGGGCTGCTCCCTGCTGTGCTGTGCTGAATCCATAAAGTCATTTAAAACACAAAAAACCACCTAAAAAAGCCTAGACATTTGCAAGGCGAAGCTGAGCAGATGCTGGTAATGTATTCCCAGGCATGACACAGAGTGGCAGCGTGTCGTGAACCGTGTCCCCAGGGACCCCTGGGTCTGTGATATTGGCTTTAACCCCCACCGGCTCCGGTCGGGGTGTAAATTCATCAGGCTTACGGGTATTGCTCTTGGACTACTGAATAATTTACAGTTGCAGAGCCCAGCCAGGTTCAGGTCATCGGGGTTCATGGGTTAATAACAGGTTTGGTTTTTGTTGTCAGCAGCTGCCTTGATAACATATGAAAGAATCCTATTCTGTTGATTAGATTTTGAAATGGATCAATTTTTAATCAGCAGAACATCTGACTCACTCAATAAGAGGAGCGTTGGCGGAGACAGGACGAGGGGCTCCTTATTTACAGGATTGTTTGTTTTTACTAATACGCAAATCCTCGCCGGGGCTGGAGCCTGGCCCCCGCCTCCCTTTGCCCTGGCTCCCCCAGAATAAATCACTGGGATTATCACCATGCATTGGATTCATCCACTGATTCGGTAGGAAATCCGTGATGCTGTTTGAGAGCTCCGAGGACGCGCGGAAGCTTTGATTTAGCGATCTGCTGTTATCGATGGGAAAACATTTACTCATCGATCACTAAGTCTTAGGTATAAAGGCATCTTGGGGGTGTTTGGCTCACCCCTGCCCAAGCATCTCTTTGGGAGTTTGCCTCCCCAAGGGCTACCAAAAGCATCTTCAAGATGAGCTTGTGGGTGCTGGGAGAGCAGGGGCCAAACCCCAGCGGGAGGCAGAGAGATCTTGGCCAAATTCTTATATGTGAGTAGGGTTTCAGAGGGAATAACTTTGATTTCATCACTAGTACTAAAGGAGCTGGATTCCCATTACAAGTTAAATGCTGGGGGGGGACCTGGACAGATGCTTATTTATTTATTGTATTATTACTTATATATACATTATATTATTACAACAAGCATGCCAGACTTGACACATTGCATCGAACCTTGATAACCACGTGCATTTCTTTTTGTAAAGACATGCATAAAACCCATTTATGTTCTTCCTAAATGGAATCCACTGTCTTGAAGCGAGTATTAACAACCGCTATAGGACTCCCTGCAAACGAAGCTCTGGTTTTTAATAGGAGGAAAGGTAAAAGTCTTATAAATGTATCTTTGGGGAGGGTATCACTGGAGTATGTATGACCCTGTGACTGCTGGCTGGGGACGATCTGTTGCTGGCAGATATAGATATAAATAAGGACTTGGTGCTGGTAATTTGCATGGCTTTGCCCTGGGTGCTTTGGGATTTTACTTTTCAAACTTGTGCCTTCTGGCAGTCTCCTTAACCTAAATAAACACTTTCCCTCTTGCCACAGATCAATTAAGCTCGTGGCTGTGCGGGGGCTTGCTCCTGGCAGGTTTCCTTCCCCGGTTTTGTTCCTTGAAAGAGTTGCCTTTTATTTAAAACTGGGTGTATTTATGAATTTATATATATAGCTTCGTGTTGGTTTGGTGAGGGAGTCATTTGAGCACCAGGAAAAGCAGGCTGAAGCCTGTGGGATGCCGGGGATGGGATGTGAGCATGGGGATGTGCTCCCTGGTCCTGCTGGGTGCTGCAGCCTATTCCAGCCCCGCGTGGGCACTCACATCCCCTGTGTTTGTGACCTTTGGCCACAACCAGCCACGCTCCAAGGTCTCCTCTGGGGCTTTGCAGTGCCTGGTGTTATTACAGTACCATAAGCCCAAGGGCTCATTTTCTATAGCCTGGAAATAACACTACAGGTAATGAGTGTTTGCTAATAGCCACAGCAATAGCTTATGGGCTCTCTTGCCTGTCAGTGGGCATGGGCGATATATCAGTTTCTGCTAAAAACATTAGCAACATCAGAAGGTTAAATATGCATATTATATCATCCCTGGCAGGTTTATTTTCAGGAGAGCAATGGGTGTCACAAGTTCATGACTTCAAAATGAAGTTTATTTTGGTGATGGAAAATGTGCTTCTGTGTTAAGCATCTGCTGGTTATTTTCTGAGGAGAGGTGGAAGAAAAACACTTTTGCAAAGAGGAGAGTGGCAGCTGATAATAATGGGTGCTTAGGAAGCATCAATGGAGGCGATGGGTCTATAGTGGTCTATAGTGTCCATCGTTGGGCATTGGGGAGCTGCCCAGTTCTTGTGCTTGAGAGAGGCACCAGCTCCTCTGGTAACTCATTAACTCTCAAAACTGCCCTTGTGTTTAGCAACTGAGTAAATGAATTGCTGATGGGCCCCTGGGTTTTAGTGTCATTGCTCCAGACAGGATTGACCCAAAACTGCAGTGAGAGGTGGGCCCTGTGCAGAGTGAGCAAACTGCACTGGTGGGGCTGGAAATGGTGCTTTGCCGCTTCATTTACGATTTAAAGGTCTGCATGGCAGCTGCTCCTGTGCAGCTCAGAGTTCATTTTGGGTCCGCGAGGTTTGTACTTGTGACAGTCCCAAGGCCGGTGGGTACAACCCTGTGTGTTGCTTGAAGGCTGAGCTGATTTGATGTGGAGTTAGTGAGGCTGAGTTACCGAGACTGACACATAATCCTCTCCTTTTTCCTCCTTGGTTTTTAAGCCATTTAGCTGGATATGGACCTCCAGCAATTCTGGACACCACAGGGGACTTGGGTCCATCAGGTCTTCCTTTGCAGGACATGCAGGTTGCCTTTTGGTAGCAGTCCTTTTCTCCTTACCCATCCCTTGCTGTTACTGAAGAATTCCTCCTTCCTACCATGCATAACCTGAGCCTGGGAGGGTTTCTGTGTTTCTTTTTTTAGGCTAGTAATTAAACAATAACAGAGCCCAGCATCTCTTTATTTAAAGAGCAGATGGAGCATCCTCTATATTAGCATGGTCCTGGTTCTGACAGCGCCAGCGACTCCTGGAGCTCAGGGTTTGCATGTGCCCCCCAAGGACCGTGTTATTGGGCAGGCAGCGGGCAGCAGCCTCATGGGATGCCACGCAGAGTTAGAAGGACATCGTTAGGTAGAGGTGAGCTGAGATGATTTTCCTGCCTTCCCTCCCTATGCCATGGCTGAATCTCAGCGAGCTGCTTGAAAAGCACTTCTGGGCCCCGATGGGTCATCATTCCTTCCTGCTGTCTGAGTTGGCAAAATCTGGCACACAGTGAGTGCCATGGGCTCAGCCCAGTGCTGGGCATCTCTCCCTGCATCCCGCCTCTGTGAGCAGCGACCGGAGGAGCTGCAGCTTTGATGGTTATAACCAGCGTGAGGTGTTTTTGGTGGCACGCGCTGTAATGGATAATCCCAGGCTGCTGCTTGAAACAGCTCTAAAAGAAACGAGCACAGGCACTGACTGCTGAGCTTGCCCGAAGCTGATCGCTCCCTCCTCACCATCGTGATATGTTGGGGCTGCGGATGCCCTCACATCAATCATCAGCCAAATTCTTGTCTTTCCCATTCTGTCTCTAACCAGCATCACCATCTAGCAACTGCTGTTTACCTCCCACACTGGCTTCTCGTTGAAATGCCCTATTTTTGTTTTTCTCTTAAGCAGCTCCAATTGATAATTTAGCTCTGGATAAAGCAACCTCAGAGCTTTTTATTTCTCAGAGGCCAAACACTGATGTTGTGTGAAATGGGAGCTTTGAGGAGGCTTTGTATGGAACTTAGCTTCCTGAAAAATTTATTTACTGTGACTGTGATCTGCAGGAGTGAATTGATGTTTATCTGTAGCAGTTCTTGCCAGAAAAAGAAATGCATAACTGCACTTTCTTGGGAAGCTTTGAAAGGCCTTTTAAATAAGTGTCTAATAGTAGGCTCTCAATAGCAAACAGCCAGCTTGATAGACAGTGTACAGTATATTAGCTATAAGCAGGCTTAATCTTTTCCTCATGTTTTAGAGAATGCTTTATAACCTTGTGGCCAAAGAATTCATGATCACCAGGTACTTGAAGCTAAGCAAAATTATACTGGCTGTTACTGCTGTGAGATCGATACTGCCGGCAAGCACACAAGGCTGTGAGCTCCTGCTTGCAACCAGCGAGCTCCTGCTCACAGCCCATGTCCTGGCTATGGAGCTTGGATTTAGGTGGCTCATCCATAATATAGAGGTTTCCCTGGCAAGAGATGCATGGGGAGAGTGGTGATTTGTGTAGTCCTTTTGCAATTGCCATGCAGGAGATGGGAGTCCCAGCATCGCGCTGGAGTGATGCCCAAGTCTCAGTTTGGTGATGGAGCTACATCAGAGAGTGGGATTTGGGTCTGGTGGGATGGAGCCGGCTCACCTGTGTCTTCCCATTGATGGAAGTGGCAAAAATACAGCAGTTTTCTGGCTGGTAGCATTTGCCCCAAGATGAGAGCACTGAAGCCCCTGATGAGCATTCAACCATCACCTTTGCTTGCAGCCGGGGGTCTTTGCTTTCTCTGGGGTGATCTCAGCCGTGTGCTTCAGTGCCCTCATTTGCAGTCATGTTTTTCTGCTTTTCCTGCCTGTGCTGTGTTGGATCCTGGGAGCTCTGGCCAGGAGTCAGGGAATCGATAGATGGTTAAGGTGATAAGTGGCTTTGCTAAAAACCAATTTTGCAAGAGGAGTTTGCAAAGAGGTCAGTGGAGAGGATCCGCATCCGCGCCCCAAAGAGCTCGCTCCAGCCAGGAGCTCAACTCTGACCCGAATTAACCTGGGAAGCATCCTCAGTGCAGGCTGCGGCTGCTCTTCTCCTGCTGCTGTAAATCCGTGTGGATGCTGTGGGAGGGTGAGCCCGAGGAATAGTTCTTCTTCCTCCAGAGAGAGTGTTTGGGGAAAATCAGAGAGGTGGCCATGCCTGAAGGCAATAGAAAATGAAACAAGCAGAATCGGCTCAGCTGATGACTTCTCACTGCTTTTGGAGCCGGTGGCATTACAGTGGCAGTATTTACACAGGGATGAAGTGTTCCCGTACGGCTCCTCCGACGTGACCAGGTCTAAGCAGGCTTTTCTCTAATCCCCCCCCCAGCTGGCTGCTGCATCCAACTCTATTTTCCCTTGAACAAACATGTTCGTTGCACTGTCAAGAAGATCCCATAGCCCATTTGTGGGGTACTTACTGGTTTTGGCATAGCTCAGTGGTGCTGATGCTGTGGTGCAGATGGTGGGATGATGCTGGGCCGAGACATTGTGCTGCTTCCTGGCACCAAGCACGAGTGCCCCTTAGGCACCCAGTTCATTGGGCTGGTGATTTATTTGAGGGTGTTGTAACATTTCTCTGGTTCATCTGTCCCTTCTGCATCACACATGGGCTGCGAGGCAGCAAAGATGTGAGCTTTCCCACCTGTGTATTTGATTTTCCATGGGCATCAAGGTTGTTTTGGGGCTTTCCGGCGTTTCTCAATCTTGACACATCTTTTCCCACCTACAAGGCCCATTCTGCAGCCTCAGGGCACAGAGGCTGGTGATGGGATGAGCCAGCAGCTGTATCCCCTCTCCCCTCAGGCAGTGGTTCTTTGTTTTCCTTCTGTTTCCCATTCATCAGGTGGAGTTTCCCTTTGGCCAGTGAGCCCAGAAGGAGCATCCTGGGATGCTCTTGCGTTGCTGTTGGGCTTTGCTTTCGTGCCATTATTTATTGCTACACTGCTTCATTACAGAGCCACGGTTCGAATGCTGTGGCTGAAACCACCTTATTATTTGATTTTTTCTAATCATCGTGGGGAGGCTGCTGCTGGATGCTGATTGATGGAAACATCTTATCTCCTCTAGTCAAAGTGTCTCCGCTTTGCGTGGTAATGAAATAGTTTGACACTTTGACACGCGTGTCAAACACTTCCTCGATGATGCAGACAGCGGAGGCTTTGATCTAGGTGCAAACTGGTTTCATTACAACAAGCAGACCCCCCTTTCATCCAGAGAAGGAGATAAGGGGTTTCAATTGGTGCTAAGTAGTAGCTGCTCTTAATGGTTTTAAAACTAAAAGTAAGAACAAATAGAAGACTAGAATAGTTAAGCTGTTATGTCATGTTAGAAACCAGCCCCAGTGCTGGGCAGTGGAAGACGGTAAAGCCAGCAGGGTGAAGGATAAACATGAGAGAATCCTCCTAAAATAAACCAGGAATCTTCCCTTCTGGGAGATGTTTGGATTTGTTTTTCCCGGTATTTCAAGCAAAAACTTCTTCAGAAATGCCTTTCCTGGAGAAAAATGCGTCTTGTTTTTTGTAAAAGTGATGTTTTCTGTGAAAACACTGCTACTGTTGCCCTTTTTTTAATGGAGGGAGGGGAGGCAGCCCTTTTGGGTACTCTGGTTTGGTGCTGTCATCTGGACCTCAGATCCTGCCTGCTGGCTGCATCCAGGATGGCTCCAGGAGATGCTGGGGCAGTGATGGGACCTGCAGGGCAATGGCCCCCGCTTCCCCATCCCATCCGTTTCCTGGGGAGGGGATGCAGCTTTGCCTTCTTTTCCCCCCAGTTTTCTCCCAGCCAAGCCTGGAAATATTTTGGGTCCTGGTGGGAGGGATCCCAAACATAACCCCGGGATGACAAAATTCTGCTCAGTTGTGATCTTTTTCCAAGGCAATTTTGAGGAGTAATGGGTAAAATTCCTCCCTGGCATAATTATGTTGGCATTAGGCTGCCCTGTGCCTGGCTTTGGCTCAAGTATGGCTAATTAAAAGCAGCAGCACCTTCTTTCTATTTCAAGCAGCGAGCTGAGCACAAATACCCCATGAGCAGCTGAAGAGAATTTAAGTGATGTATGGAAATCATTTGGTTACAGCAAATCCTGGGGTTTACATGCAGGTTTCTTCTTCCCTCTCTGCTCTATGGACACGAGCGGTGCCAGCCTGGGCCCTGTGTTCAGCCTTCTCACTTTTAACTGTTCTCTTAGTCTTTTCCCTTTGAGTATCTTGGATTAGATGATCATTGTAGGTCCCTCAACTGATCCATCACAGGTCCTGTGCCATATCTCATGCCATACTCCATCTTTCCTTTCCAAGCACTGGTTCAGCAATCACAGCCTGGCGCCGGCAGCAGGATGTCCCTTTGGAAGTACAACACCATGGGACCGTGTCCCCTCTCCTAAAGAGTGACTCTACATCCCAGGCAGCTCATCCTGGGATTGTGGCACTGGGGACAGTCCCCTCCCTGCCCATCCCACCCCATCACCAGCTAGGATCCATCCTGTCACCATTCAGTGTCACTGTGGGGATCCCTCCATGGGCTGTGCTGACTCCCAGTGTGATGCCCAGTGCTGGTGATCCAGCGCTGGCTTTGTCCCCTGTTCCGCTCTTGGTACCTGTGCCCAAGGCCATGGGGTGAGCTAGCAAGGAGGTGGTCGCACATGGGCAGAAGTGCTTAATTTAGTGCCTCCTTAATTAGAGCAACAATTCCTGCTCCTTGCCCTCATCCCTGCCCGCTTCATGCCAGACGCTTGGAGCGCAGCAGAATCCACCCTGAGAGATGATGTATTCGGAAATGACGAGGGATTTGGGGCTTAATTTTAGCCAGAACATGTGGTTCATTTTTAGATGCTTCTCAAGTCGGGTCGTGGTGGCTTTGTTACAGTCTAGGAAAGAAAAGAATCCCAAAACCCCAGCAAAGCGATGCGGTTCAGATGCTATCTCTCCGCAGCTGGAGTTATGGAATTTAATACAAGGAAGCTTCTGCGAGTTTCCCGCTCTGCACCGGAGCACAGAGAGCCTGCATTTGAGATTAAACCTCACATTTCATTTTTATACACTGTGCATAATCCAATAATGATTCCATGTTACAAATGGCAATAATATCTTTCAGCATAGTTAATCAGAAGAGACTTAATGCTGTCACTATTTATTAACCTCTGTTGAAAAGCAAGAAGTTTTCTTACTAATCTGTGATTGTTGCTCTTGTCAGGCTCTATCAAGTGCAAACCAGATTTGGCATTTGTTACGGCGGGGAGGATCTGCCTCGTTCCCTGCTGTCTGCTTCATCCCACCCGTGTGTAGGGATGTGGTCCTGTACATTGCAAGGGAAGGATGCTTTGGGCGCTGCAGGATCCGGGCTGGCTGGTTCCCTGTCTCCTGTCCCTGTAAGTGCAGCTCCCAGATGGATTTCAGCCTCATCTGCTCCTCCAGCTGCACGGATCCTGGTGCTGTATATAACCCTCAGGGCTGTTTTTTGGCTGCCTGACCTATGTTCCTGCATCCAGGAACATCCCTGCTGTTTGAGCTTCCCAGTGTGGGGAGGTGCCCTTCTGGATCGGTAGCACTGGGGCAGCAGTGTTGGTCTCTGATGGCTTGCAGAAGGTTAAGTGACTTCCAATGGCTTCCCAAAAAGCTCAAAGCATCCCCCATACCCCACTGCCTGCATCCATGCTGGGGGAAGAGGGTGTTACTAGATGGACTGAAGGGTTAAGGGGGTTTTGTGAGGATGCGGTGGCAGGGGGTGAGCTGAGGCACATGGAGATGACTTGTCCCTCACATCCAAAATGTCATCCCTTGCATCTGAGCATCACCCCAGTGCTGACAGAGACAGGCAGGAGGCTACAGGCAGCATTGCCCTTGAAATCATGGCCCAGGATGGTGGCTCGTGTGGCTTTGCAATGCCAGTAACCAAATGGGGGGTTTGGAGAGGGGAGCAGCTGGGGGTGTGTGGGTTTTGAAGCTCCGTGGTGATAAAAGGTCAGTGCGTGAAGGAATTTCAGCCTTTGATATTCTCCTGTTTGTCTCCTGTTGCAGGGAGGCCGGTGCTGGAATTGGCTTGTAGGAGCACCTGGAATTAATGAGCCAGCTTGGTGCCGTGCAGAAATCGATGCTTCCTGCATTAATTGTGCTGTGTTCAAGCTCTGGCTTTTTATTCTGAGTTATGTAGTTACAGGGAGAGATGTCTCTCTTCAACAGTCCTCAGTCCAATGGGAAGGGGTCCTTCTCCCTGTGCCCATCCTGGCTGTGTGTGGCGCATCCCCCATTGCTGCTGGCCATGGGATGGGGATGCCCAGAACTGCCTGGCATGGGAATACCTAAAACCACGACAACAATAAACCCCAGGTGTCTGCTCCTTCCCCTGTAGTCAGCCAAATGAAGAGACCCCCAGTGATGGTCATATTACATGGTTGTGGGTGTATGTCTCAATGTGGAAAAGCCAGCGATGCTCACCTTGTGGCACTGCTGTGTCCAATGGGAGATGGATGGGCAGGTCTCTCCAGAGGGCTGGTGTCTCCTTGCAAGTGCGTTTGCAGCAGCTTTTGCGTTTATTTGCAACTGATTTTGCATTTAATTGCAAATTGTTTGTATTTATTTGCAGTGATTTGTGATTCCTGTGGCCAAGCATCTGTGTGGATGCAGAGCGGAGTCCCTCAGATCCCTGGGGCTTCAGGAGCTGGTTTGGAAGAGCAGGCATTGCTGGTGTTTCTTATTTTAGGGTTGTTGTGGTTTAAGCTTAGTCGTAAATTAGACAAAGCATGTAGCCTGCTTGTTTTCCCCCCACAACCTGTCCT